>PVJN01001901.1:0-85886 GCA_004026805.1 Lasiurus borealis | reverse complement strand
GTTGATGACTGAATATTCTGAAATGTGTTTTTTTTTTTACTTATTAATATTTATTCCATTAGTAGGTATAAAACTCTTAGTGTAAATGTCATATATATATATATATATATATATATATATATATATATGTATATATATATATATATATATATATATGTATATATATATATATATACATATACATATATATGTGTGTGTTTGTGTGTGTGTATGTATATTCATGAAGTCATCTATAAAAATTACTCTGCCTAATAAACTTAATTCAAATTTTGCCACCAATCATGACATTTTGAGTATAGAATTAGCTAACTCAGAGAAGTTAAAACAGTTTATAACTCTACTTTTTACTTACGTAGAATTCCATCATGTTGTGAAAATGTGATTTTTTTCTGCTATAAGGAACTAACCTAGAAAATAATAATGAATTATGAGACTTGGGTGTGGTTGTTTGGGTCATAGAACTACATTGATGGTCCAAAAGTCTAGCATAAAACAGTAAGGAAATGATTGCTCCAGAGATCCTGTCTTCCTCTGCTGGCCCTGCCTTAAGCCTTGCATGTATAGTGTAAGGATTCTGTAAATGGCATACACCTTCCTTTGAAGAATCGTTCTAGTAGTCAATGCAGATGGAACAGATAAAGTCATTCTAGTCTCACCTGTGTGGCCACCTGCTTGTTAGCTTTTACTAAGAGTGAATAGAGATGTTAGATAGAAATGTTAGAAGTATTACCAATCAATCATTATTTATCCCATGTTTCAAATTCCATGAAATGGAATCAGATACCTCTTAAATGGCGCCATGTAGTTCCTTTTGGATGTCCTGTGTTTTCACCTGTACTTTCTGAGGACAGAGAGCTAAGTATTTGTCCCTAGATATGCAGGTGCACTACAAGCCAGACAAAGTTTTAGTTGCCAGAATCTCTCTCCCTCTCTCTCTCTCTCTCTCTCTCTCTCTCTCTCTCTCTCTCTCTCTCTCTCTTTCTCTCTCTCTCTCTCTCCTGTTTCTAGCTCATGATTTTAATTCTCTCCAAGAATTTCCAGGTTCTAGCTAAGGAACCCAGTCTCAGATTTCTCACATCATTTTCTCCCAGAGAAGACATCTGAAGACGTATTTTAAAGCACATATACATTTTTGAATAGCAAAGAAATGCTTTTTTATGCTTATCACTGTTTTATTTTATTTTTTCCATTTTTTTATTAAGGCATTACATGTGTACATATCTTCCCATTGCCCCCCCCTCACCACTCCCATACATGCCCTCACCTCCCAGAGTCTTGTGTCCATTGGTTATGCTTATATGCATGCATATAAGTCCTTCAGTTGATTTCTTATCTTGCCCACCTCTCCCTAAACTTCCTGCTATAATTTTACAGTCTGTTTGATGCTTTATTGCCTCTGTATCTATCTTTTTGTTCATCCATTTATAATGTTCTTTATCATCCACAAATGAGTGAGATCATGTGGTATTTCTCCCTCATTGACTGGCTTATTTCACTTAGCATAATGCTCTCCAGGGCCATCCATGCTGCTGCAAATGGTAAGAATTTTTCCTTTTGATGGCAGTGTAGTATTCAGTTGTGTAGATGTACCATAGTTTTCTGATCCACTCGTCTCCTGCTGGGCAACTAGGCTGTTTCCAAATTGTAGCTATTGTAAATTGTGCTGCTATGAACTTAGGGATGCATATATCCTTTGTGAGTGGTGTTTCTACTTTCTTAGGATATGTTCCGAGGAGTGGGATTACCAGTTCAAATCAGAGTTCCATTTATAGTTTTTTGAGGAAACTCCATACTGTTCTCCACAATGGCTCACTCCCACCAGCAGTTCACTAGGGTTCTTTTATATCTGCATCCTTTCCACCACTTATTGTTTGTTGGTTTGTTGATGATAGTCAGTCTGACAAGTGTGAAATGGTATTACATTGTCATTTTGATTTGCATCTCTCAGATAATTAGTGACTTTGAGCAGGTTTTCATGTATCTCTTGGCCTTCATTCTTTCTTCTTTCATAAAGATTCTATTTAGGTCCTTTGCCCATTTTTTATTGGGTTATTTATTTTTCTTTTACTAAATTGTATAAGTTCCCTGTAGAAGTTGGAGATTACCCCTTTATCAGTGATAACATTTGCAAATATGCTCTCCCATACAGTGGGCTTTCTTATTGTTTTGTTGATGGGTGTTATGTTTTTTTGTTTGTTTGTTTGTTTCTTTTGATTTTTGCTGTGCAAAAGCTTTTCATTTTGATATACAGTGGTACCTCGAGATATGAGTTTAATTTGTTCTGTAACCTTGAGCCGTGGGAAACTATGAGACGCTCGAGTCAAGGTAAACTGATGGGTGGTGTGCACCCGGCCGATCCACGTAATTACTCCTATCTCAAATGTTGCTCGTATTTCAAAGCAAAAATCGCTAGCTTAACGGCTCATATCTCAAAAATCTCTTATATTAGGACACTCGTATCTCGAGGTACCACTGTAGTCCCATTTGTTTATTTTCTCTTTAGTTTCCATTGTCCTAAGAGTGGTATCAGTGGAGAAATTGCTTCAGCATATATCTGAGATTTCTCTGCCTGTGGATTCCTCTAGTATTTTTATGGTTTCCTGTCTTATGTTTAAGTCCTTTATCCATTAGGAGTTTATTTTTGTGTACAGTGTAAGATGGTGGTCTAGTTTCATTTTTTTGCATGTGTCTGTCCAATTTTTGCAACACCATTTATTGAAGAGATTGTCTTGAATCCATTGTATGTTCATGGCTCCTTTGTCAAAATATAAATTGAGCATTGTGGTTTGGGTCAATATTTGGATTCTCTATTCTATTTAATTGGTCTGTCTGCCTGTTCTTATGCCAGTACCAGGCTGTTTTGGAAACAGTGGCTTTGTATTACAGCTTGATATCTGGTATTGAGATCCTTTCTACTTTGTTCTTCTTTCTCAGGATTACGCTGGCTATTTGGGGTCTGTTTTATTCCAGATGAATTTTTGGAGAATTCTTTCTTGGTCTGTGAAATATGCTGTTGGTATTTTAATGGGGAGTGCATTGACTCTATAGATTGCTTTGGGTAGTATGGACATTTTCATGATGTTAATTCTTCCAATCCATGAATATTGTATGCTCTTCCATCTATTTACATCTTCCTCTATCTCTTTTTTTCAATGTCTTGTAGTTTTCTGAGTAGAGGTCTTTTAACTCCTTAGTTAAGTTTATTCCAAGGTATCTTAATTTTTTTGGTGCGATGGTAAATGGGATTGTTTTCTTAGTCTCTCTTTCTGTAAGTTCACTGTTGGTGTATAAATTGTCATAGATTTCTTCACATTAATTTGTATCTTGCATAATTCATTTACTAAGTCTAATAATTTTTTGACAGAGTCCTTAGGGTTTTCTATATACAGTATCATGTCATCTGCGAAAGAGGATAGTTTTACTTCTTCTTTTCTAATTTGGATGACTTTTAGTTCTTCTTTTTATCTAATCACAATGGCTAGTACTTCCAGTACTGTGTTGAACAGGAGTGGTGAAAACGAGCATCCCTGTCATCTTTCTGTTTTTAGGGGAAATGGTCTTAGCTTTTGTCCATTGAGTATATTGGTGTGTGTTGGTTTTTCACATATGGCTTTTATTATGTTGAGGTATGGGATCCTTCTATTCCCATCTTCCTGAGAGTTTTTTTTATCAAAAATGGGTGTTGAGTTTTGTCAAATGTTTTTTCTGCATCAATTGATATGACTATGTGGATTTTATTTCTCAATTTGTTTATGTGATATATCATGTTTATTAATTTTCAGATAGTTAACCATCCTTGCATCCCTGGGATAAATCCTACTTGGTCATGGTGTATAATCTTTATGATGTACTGATGGATCCGATTTGCTAGAATTTTGTTGACAATTTTGGCATCTATGTTCATGAGGGATATTGGCCTGTAATTCTCTTTCATTGTGTTGTCTTTATCTGGTTTCGGTATTAGGATAATGCTGACTTCATAGAATTAGGTTGGAAGAGTTCCTTCCTTTTGAATTTTTTTAATAGTCTCAGAGGATAGGTTTTAGTTCTTCCTTGAATGTTTGGTAAACTCCCCTGTGTAGCCATCTGGTCCCAGGCTTGTATTTGTTGGAAGCTTTTTAATGACTGCTTCAATTTCTTCCATAGTTATTGGCCTATTAAGATTTTTAGAATCTTCCTGATTCAGTTTAGGAAGGTTGTATTTTCTAGGAATATGTCCATTTCCTCCAGGTTGTCCAGTTTGTTGGAATAGAGTTGTTTCTAGTATGTTTTAACAATCCTTTTTATTTCTATGAGATTTGTTGTTATTTCTCTTCTTTCATTTCTGATTTTGTTTATTTGGATCCTGTCTCTTTGCTTCTTGGTGAGCCTGGCTAGAGGTTCATCAATCTTTTTTTATCTTTTCAAAGAATCAACTCTTAATTTTGTTGAACTTTTATATTGTTTCTTTGGTCTTTATGTCATTTATCTCTGTTCTTATCTTTATTATTTCCTTCCTTCTGCTTACACTGGGCTTTTCTTGTTGCTCTTTTTAACTCTTTGAGTTGTAGGGCTAGATAATGTATTACCATTGTTTCTTGGTTTTTTTGCAGTAGGCTTGTAGAGCTATGAACTTCCCTCTCAAGACTACTTTTGCTGTGTCCCATAAATTTTGAATTGTTGTCTTTTCATTTTCATTTGTTGCCATGATGTTTTTTATTTCTTCTTTAATCTCTCTGGAAATCCAGTTGTTTTATAGCATGCTATTTTGTCTCCATGTGTTTGATTTTTTTGGATTGTTTTTATTGTAGTTGATTTCCAGTTTTATGTCATCGTGATCTGAGAAGATGCTTTATATGATTTCTATCTTTTTGAATTTGAAGAGATTTTGCCTGTGTCTTATTATGTGGTCTATCCTTGAAAATGTTTCATGTGCACTGGAGAGAACATATGCTCTGTATCTTTGGGGTGTAATGTTCTAAAGATGTCAATTAAGTCCCATCTGATTTAGTGTGTCATTTAGGATTTCTGTTTCTTTGCTGATTTTTTGTTTGGTTGATTTATCCATTGGTGTCTGTTGGGTATTAAAGTCCCTTATTATGACTGTATTGCTATCAGTCTCTCCCTTGATATCTTTCAGAAGTTGTTTTATATATTTGGATGCTCCTGTATTGGGTGCATATATGTTTACCAGAGTCATATCTTCTCGTTGATTTGCTCCCTTTAGTATTATGTAGTGGCCTTCTTTATCTCTTGTCAAGGCCTTTACTTTGAGGTCTATTTCATCAGATATAAGTATCACAACCTGAGCTTTTTCTCATTTCCATTTGCCTGAAAAAAATGTTTTTTCCATCCATTCACTCTTCATCTGCATGAATCCTTTGTTTTAAGGTGGGTTTCGTTCAGACAGCATATTCCATTCAGCTACCCTACATCTTTTGATTAGTCCATTTACGTTTAATGTTATTATTGACCAGTACATGTTTGTTGCCATATTATTTTCCTTAATATTTGTATTTCTTCTTATCTTTCTCTTTCTTGTTTTTATAGCAGTCCCTTCAGCATTTCTTACATTGCTGGCTTGGTAGTGATAAACTCTATTAGTCCTTTTTTGTCTGTGAAGCTCCTGATTCCACCTTCAATTTTGAATGATAGTCTTGCTGGGTATAGTATTCTTGGGTTCAGTCCCTTGCTTTGTGTCACTTTGTAAATGTCATTCCATTCCCTTCTGTGATGGTGTGTTTCTGTTGAGAAATCCATTGAAATTCTAATAGGAGAACTCTTGTAGCTAACTTTCTGTCTTTCTCTGGCAGCCTTTAAGGTTCTTAATTTGTTGTTGGTGTTTGCCAATTTAATTATGATGTGTCTTGGTATTGGTCTTTTAGGGTTCATCTTGTTTGGGACTCTATGTGCTTCTTGGACTTGCTTGTTTGTTTGTTTTTCTTTCCACTATCAAGGAAGTTTTCTGTCATTATTTCTTCAAACAAGTTTTCTATTCATTGCTTTCTTCTTCTTCTTCTTCTTCTTCTTCTTCTTCTTCTTCTTCTTCTTCTTCTTCTTCTTCTTCTTCTTCTTCTTCTTTTTCTTCTTCTGTTATCCCTATTATGCGAATATTGTTTCGTTTTGTTTTGTCCCAAAGCTCCCTTAGGCTCTCCTCTTGTTTTTTAAGTCTTCTTTCCAGTTGCTGCTGTGTTTCTGTGTTTTTCCTACCTTGTCTTCTAATTCACTGATGCGGTCCTCAGCCTCTTCTAGTCTACTATTTAAGCCTTCCATTCTTTATTGCAGTTATGTCATTCTTCATCTCCTCTTGGTTCTTTTTAATGTTGGTGACATTCTCATTCAGCTCCTTATAATTCTCAGTGAGTGCAGGTATTCGTCATCCAGCCATTTAAACATCCTTATAACCATTACTTTGAATTCGTTATCTGTTAAGCTGCTAGCCTCAAATCCATTTGACTCCCTTTCTGATAATTTCTCGTTTTCTTTCCTTTGGAGGTTGCTTTCTTATCTTCCCAAGTTTTCCTGTAATGTTTTAATTGTAGATCTAATTGCTTTTCTACCAGGTTCTTTTGGGGATGGTGCTACTGGTGTAATCTCTCAGTTCTCCTGGGTGTGATAATCTAGGGTTGCTCCCTACTTGAACTATTTAGATTCTCTTGATGTAGGCTTGCGAGCTTGAGAGGAATGCTGTGGTGTCTAGAGGTCAGCAGCTATAGAGGGGTGTGTCCCAATTTTTGCTCTTATACCCTTAGTTGAAATGATGCATGCCCAGCAGGGACTCATGGTGGCACCAAGGAACCATCTGTTGGGATGATGGGATTCAGAAGGCCTGCATTCTGGAAATGTGTGACTGTGGTGTCCAGAGTTCTGTAGTTGTGGGGTGGGCAGACTCAGCTTTTGCTGCTGTACCTGTGGTGGATAGGTGCTCACTCCCAGTGGCGGCTCACAGGGGTACCCACAGTATGTTTGCCTGTGAGTCACACTGAAGCTCTCTGAAGAGTCCTGGCAGTGTAGCCGCCTAATTGAGGTGCCTATGAGCAGGTCTCCAGGATGAGTTAATTCAGAATTTCTATTGCTGGGGGGGGGGGGGGAGGAGGGAGGGTTGCCCCTGTTTGTCTAAGATCAAACACAGAGAGAGCTCACAGTGGCTACCATTAGCTCCCTGTGGTAGATGGGCTCAGGGTGCCTGCCTGTTAGAAATTCGCATCTATGGAGATGCATTTGCCAGCGCAGAGCTCTGACACACTCTGAGGGGTTCTGGCACTGAGGTTGAGCAGCTGAGAGGAATGTGGGCAATTCTTCAGGAAGACAGAATTCAGAATTTCTACTGCTGGGCAGTGCGTCCCTGTCTGTACAGAAACACACCCAGCAGGGTCTCAAAACAGCTTCCTATAGGACCTTGTGGATATATGGGTTCAGGATGCCTGCCTTTTGGAAATGTGCGCGTCTGTGGCAATGAGTTTGCTGGCCCAGAGCTCTGACGCACTTTGATGGGCCCTGGCACTGAAGTCACCCTGATGAGGTGTCTGTGCAGGTGTCCAGAATGAGTGAATTCAGAATTTCTGCTGCCAGGGGCAGTGCACCCCTGTTTGTCCAAGATCACACCCAGCCAGGACTCATAGCAGCTCCCATAAGCGCCCTGTGGGTGGATGGGCTCAGGGTGCCTGCCAGTTGGAAGTGCGCATGTGGACTGGCAGTGCATTTGCCTGCGCAGAGCTCTGACACACTTTGAGCAGCGGCCCAGGCACTGAAGTTAAACAGCTGGGGTGAATGTGGGCAGTTACTCAGGAGGAAGGGGTTCAGAGTTTCTACTTTGGGGCAGTGTGTCCTTGTCTGTACAGAATCACACCCAGCAGGGGCTCAAAGCAGCTTCCCAGAGGACCCTGTGGATATATGGGCTCAGAGTGCCTTTCCTTGTCGGTGGCAGTGAGTTTGCCTGTGCAGAGCTGTGATACACGCTTAGGGGCCCTGGCCCTGAATTTGCACAGCTGGGGTGTCCTTGGGTAGTTATTCAGGAAGAGGGAGTTCAGAATTTCTACTGCAGGGCGGTGTCCCCTTGTCTGTAGGGGCTCCCAGGGGTTGCTTAAGGAGTGGGGTGCCCTGGCTGCCTGTGCTTGCTGGACCCCAATGTTTTGTCCGGAGTTCTGCCTGGGGAGGGGGAGGCTGCACTTACTGCTGCTGAGCGGTGCGCCTTTGGAGGTGGAGGTCCCAGGGTCCGGGGGTCTGCGGATGTGGCAGCAGGGTTTCGGCTGGAGTGGCTGCTGGGGTTGCAGGGTAGTCCCAAGGCCTGTCTGGTTGGTGGTGTTGCTGAGTTCCTAAGAAAGGCTGTTCTACCCTTCAAGATGGCGTGGGCCCCATGCTGGAGTACCCCATTCCAGGGAGTGCCCGCAGCAGCGGTGGTCTCTCCCTGTCCAAGAGAGCCTGTCTGCCAGCTCCTGCTGCTCCTGTGAGATTTAACTGTCCCTCTCTCACTCACTCACACCCCACACATCCACACATTTTCCTTTCATCCCCTCCATCACTCACTTCCTCTCCCTCACCCCATCCTGCCAGCCGCCACCTTCTTCTGCTCATCCCTGTTTTAGCGGAATGCTTGTTTTTACTGTTAGATTATAGTTGTGATGTTCATTCATCCTAAAGTTTAAGAGTTTGTTTTTTTTTCAAACATAATTATATACATTGATTGAAGGCATTTGTTAGAAGATTTAGGTTTAATTTCTGAAAAGATAGGTGCATGTGGTGATAGACACTTTTTTGCCTTTAAAGTGGCTTTATTGCCAAGACCGGTTTGGCTCAATGGATACAGCGTCGACTTGCAGACTGAAGGGTCCCAGGTTCAATTCAATTGGGGGCATGTATCTTGCTTGTGGGCACATCTGCACTGTGGGATGTGCAGGAGGCAGCCGATCGATGTCTCTCTCTCATCGATGTTTCTGACTTTCTATCTCTCTCCCTTCCTTTCTGTAAAAAAATCCATAAAATATATTTTAAAAAATGTATTACTTTAAAAAAAGGTGGCTTTATTTATTTATTCTAATTTACATAAGTTTAGTTAATGTTCAGTTAGTTGTCCTTATTTCTCTAATTTATTATATATTTTTCATATAACGACTCCTAATTGCTGATATCACCACGTAGAAATAAAACATTAGCTCATGCCTGATGGCAATGCCATCTAGCAAGAAAATTTTAGCATACAAATTTCCTGTTAGTGGATTCTGATTCTAAATAACCCATTTATTAATTTCCTATGCATTTCACCTGCTCACTCTGCACCTGGTCCTAGGTTTAGGGTGCAATGGAGACCGGGACATATTATTATATTCTTCTTTAACTTTTAGTTAAAGCTTTCCTGATTCTCCCCAAAACTGATGTGACAGAAACTGATTTTCAAAATCTGGAGAGTTGTGAACAAATAAGATATTAACAACTTATACCACTCAAATATAGAATGTGAGTCATTCTGCCGTATAATTTTGTGTCAAAAAACATGTATTGCAGGTGTAGCAAGATGTTTTGGTTGGGAGGTTTACATGACACATTCATTGCCATATCATTCAATACTTTGTAAGCATGTTCTAGACACCTCATTGGGCACAAATGAAGAGAAGATAATAATCTTGTAAAACAACTACTAATTTTTCAGCTTTCAAAGTAAAAATGAAAAGAAGTTAATGTTTTAATATCTCAAGGTCTTTTTAACAGAGCATGAAAACAGTCCTAAACAGCTTACTCTGTTTCTTTTGATTTGTGAAAGGTTTAGCCAGTTAGACTCACACGTCAAAAGCAGTCCTTTGAATCTCAACCAGAATTACAAGTTGTTCTGCTTTATTTGGATGTGAGGAGATATTGGAATTACACTTTGTTTCTGAAAATAAAGGAGATTATTTTTATTTGAAAATAATAGCATTTATCTAAATGGAACTTTCATTTGAAACTTTTACTTTTTAAATTCTTATGATTTTCACTTTTTGAAGAATGTAATAGCTGAGTATAATTTGAAAATAGCTATACAGTTGGATTCTTTTTTTTCAGTCCTTTCATTGCATAGCTCCACTAAACCCAGTGGTGCTTTGTTGGATATAACATTACGTATCATTTAATCTATAGATGGTAATTTTAACGGTATTGTATTTAGTTTATAAACACTATAATTAAGATTATGTGCATGCTTTATTATTACATATAATTCCAAACTTTAAATCTAGATTCCAATTTTAGTAAAAGTTAGATTTTAATTAAAATCTGATGGAAAGATCAATTTCTATAGTAGAGAAAGTCATTTTCAGTTTGGTGGAGAAGTAGCATTCAATAAGCATTTTTTTTTTTCCAAGAGTGTTCTTAAGTATAGATTTGGGTTTATAAAATATATGCTGGGGCCGAGACCGGTTTGGCTCAGTGGATAGAGTGTCAGCTTGCAGACTGAAAGGTCCCAGGTTAGATTCCGGTTGGGGGCATGTACCTTGCTTGTGGGCACATCTCCACTGTGGGGTGTGCAGGAGGCGGCTGATCGATGTCTCTCTCTCGCATCAATGTTTCTGAATTTCTATCTCTCTGCCTTCCTCTCTGAAAAAGCAATAAAATATATATATATATTTATATATATATATATATATATATATATATATATATATATATATATATATATATAAATATATATATATATATATGCATGCTAGTGCCTGGTAGGTCAGCAAACTAATTTGGAATAGACACTTAATTTGAAAGAAAGCGAAGATTAGTAGATCAAATACTGAGCAACTTGTTGGTGCAGCCACTGAGATGCTACTTCCGGGTGCCTTTCTTTGTCCTTAAAAGTTTGCCCTAACCTCAGTGGCATCTGCAGTCTTCTTGAAGTGAAGAATCCTCCCCACTTGAATATTCCAAAACTGCAAACTTGCTATCCTTTATGCCAATTTAGATGGAGAGCTCCACACTAATAAGGAAAAAAAAAAAATCTTGCATGTATGGAATTTCCCACCAATACCTCTGTATTTTCTTTCTCATTGTGTCTACCTCTATTTTTGTTCTAATTTAAATTTTCTTTCACCATTTATATTATGGTTTTCAGTTTATTTATTACTTTTAAAATTTCTAAATCCTTAATTCTTTGTTATTCGTTATTTCATGCATGCAGTGCAGCCTCTTATCTGGCATCTTTGTAAAGATATCTATTTTCAAAGTTGTTTTGTTCTCTGATTTATTTTTTTTTTGGCCGTTGTTATTGGTTTTATTTTTTATTATTCCCATAAGAAACTTACCTCAATTATTTAATGATACACATCTGGATGTGTGTATGCCAAAGTGAGAAGGAAGCACCAGTAGGTTCTGTTTGGAAAGCCAGGGCTTTGCAAACACTGTGGTCACGTGGGCTTCTACTGTCCCCATAGCAAAGGTCAGCGTTCTTTTATGAGGCTGTTCAGTTACTGTCCACACGCCAGCCACGAAGGCTCTATGGAAAAATCAGCTTGTGTGAGATAATTCCCACATCTTCCAACCCGTACATCCACTCCACACTTCCACACGTTAGAATTTCAACGTCTGAAGTCCTTCGTCCAACTTTCCCAGGTAGTAGACCTCCATCGAGTGCAGCAATGAGAGAGGAGAATATAAACTCCCTTAAATGTGAAAAGAGGACATGGGAGTGCAATTATTCAGATGTGTAATGATCATCCAGTGTTTTAATCCCATTTTCTTATTCTTAAAATTCTTTCTTGAGTTCTACAGGACTAATCAGTCTATTTCTCCTTTTATTACAGATAATTTATTATTTTCAAAGTAATATATGTTTACATTTTGGCTTTTAATTTTTTAAGGCATGGTTCGTATTAAATTAAATTAATTTTTAACATATTGATAATTACAATATTGACAATCACAGTTTTAGAAAAATGGTATATCAATGTTTCTTACTAATGGTCTATACTAATAAAAGGGTGATATGCTAATTAGACCAGCCATCTTCTGGACAAAGCCACAGTGGCAGGCCAAGGCAGAGGCAGTTAAGGGTAATCAGGCTGGCAGGGGAGAGCAGTTAGGGGGATCAGGCTGGCAGGGGAGAACAGGGTGACCAGGGTGTCAAGGAAGTGATTAGAGGCATTAGGCAGGCAGGCAGAGGCAGTTAGGGGTGATCAGGCCGGCAGGGGAGCAGTTGGGGGCATCAGACAGGCAGACAGAGTGGTTAAGGTTGATCAGGCAGGCAAGTGGGAGCAATTAGGATTGGACCTGGTGCAAGACAGGCTGAAGGACCCCCCTCCTGTGCACAAATTTTGTTCACCAGGCTCTAGTAAGTACTTACAATTAGCTATATTCTCTGGTGTGTTGTATGGCCTGTGGGGGAAAAATCTCACATTTATCTCATAAACTAATTTAATGTGCACACTCAGTGGAAAATTTAAATATAAATTTAAGCTTCAAAACATGGCAGTTTTTAATCAATAAGAACAAAAATAACAAAGACCATTGTATATGGACACAATCTTAGGTTCCCTATATTGTATAGTATTCAACTACAAGAAGAGATATTCAAGTGGTGCCAATTGAAATTATTCAATATGGCATCTCTTCCTATTGGTGAATATGTTTACATTGCATAAGAAAATCCATTAGTATTTAATAACGTAAGTTAATTGTATCTTTTTTTGAACACCTATTATTTGATACTTTTATTTTTTCAAAATTCACTTATGCAACAGATTTAAATTTATTCAATACTCCTGGATGATACATTAGTAATTGAAGTGTATATTGTGAATACATTATATAATTATATAATAAGACAGGTATCTTTTTGTTAATTTCTAAATTAGTTTTTATAATGAAAATATATAGGATTAAGCTTCCTTACATCTGAATTAGAAAAATAAAAAATAAAGTAAATAATTGTTAGTGGAAACATTTTATTAAAGATATTGTCTATAAATAGTCCTCCCATGGTAATTGTTGAGTATGAAATAGTTTTTCTTTTGTAAATAAATTTAAAATACAGAGTAAAAACAATAAGAATGAGAATTATAATTTAACCAAGTTAGAATAAGCCCATACAAATATTTTTTTCCAAGTCATTTTGCTATGTAATAATGTTACCTAAGTTGTTACCTTTCTAAATATGTGAGGAATTTTTGATATTTGCAATATAGAGCTATTAAAATTATGAAAAAAATGGTTGATTTTTATGTTATTAATGGTTGTATTGTGGAAGAATCTGTAGTTTTCCAATAGTTGAAGGTTATTTTAACTTCATTTCACATTAAACTTTAAGGTTTTGATTCCAGAGTTGTTGTTTTTTTTTAATCTATGCTATTCACATTTTCTGTGAAAGGAAATTTGTTTAATTGGGTGAAACTGGATTTCCCTCTATCATATTAGTATATTTCATTTTTAGAAACAATGAAAATCATCATTGTTTAAAGTTAGCTCTAAACTGATATAGGTGTTTAAATCTGAATAAGCTCCAAAGCCTTTTGAAAATATATCTACAAGGAAAATTTTCTATGATTACATGTCTCAAGAAAAAATGTGCCTGTAGAAAACTTGCTATCTTTTCTAAATCACTAGATTTCACATGGTAAAAGAGAAATCGATGTAAAAATCAGGCTGTGTTTAGCACAAGTTTAATAAACTCTTATGAATATCAAAGAAAAGGGAAAAATGTAATCTGCACTAATTCCTTATTTTCTGTGAAAGGAAATTTGTTCTAATTCGCATGAAGTGGAGAAAGTTCTGTATGCTAAAATTCAAAACTGGAATGTCTTGGACTGTTTTCATGGTGCCCATAAAAAGAAACAGAGCTAAATTCGAAATTTATATGTAATTTAAATCTTAATGAATTTAAACTGTGGAGATCGAAGTATACAGGAAACTAAGCTAAGAGAAAATTGACCAAAATAAATCATAAGTAAAATTAGTTGTCTGCTGGAAGCTTCCCACATTATTATCCAAGATGAAGATACAAATGCATGCATAATTCTATACTCAGCCTGGTCTCTGCTACAATGATAAAGAAAGCTTCTGTACAAATATTTCTTTTAATTTCTCAATAAAACTAATGAGCTTTTTTGTATGTCTATAATTTTTGAAGCAGAGAAATAAATGGTATAAAGAAATGAAATTAATTTATGTAGGAAAGATGTTTTGTGAATAGTGAGAAAAGAAACATGAATATTTCATGAGTTCATAGGAACTTAATTCACGAGGGGATGAAAATATTCACAGTTACCAGAAACCTATGAAAAATAGAGCCCATATTACTGTTCAAACATTCTTCTGGGCATCTGGATACTTTAATATTAAGTGTAAAAATGATCTTTGCTAGAATATAGATTATAAATTCTTATTGATTAGAGCTAATGGAAATGTCTGGAATAACTATAGAAACATATGACCTGTAAAAGAATTTTGAAGTACCATTATGAGTTTTCTCATAAGTGAAGACTCATTAAATGAAAATAAAAATAATTGAATTGCTTGGGAAACATATTTTTGATGGAACTTTACTATTTTTAAATCAAGATTATGATATAGGGAAAATATTTCAAGTGAAAGCCATTTCATTTTAAGTGACGGTAAATACTTCCCATGAAAAATGTCTTGTCAGTTAAAACTCAGTTATTAGCTTTTTTATTTTAATTTTGTATATAGTTTATGTCGGAAAACAAACATTGTTCTCACTAAATGGATGTAAACAGGAGGCTAGAAGGCTGGTCAACCTTGAAGCTCTGAAAGGTCAAAACCAGCCACTCCCTATCTAATGGAGACAATGAACTTCCCCATCAAATAATCGTGTCAATCCTGACTGATAAAATAATCTACTTGTTACTGGAATTGCCTGCTTCAGGGCAAAGGGTGTATCCCAAACCTAAATAAAAGGGATGGCAAGACCAAAGGAAGGTGGCAGTCCTTTCCACTAGAAGAAGGCTCCCGCCTGGCCCCCCAATATCGCCAAATTAATGTTTTCTAGTCTCATTTCGTTTGCATGTGGCCTCCTTCAGAACCCGAACCCTGACCCGGGAACCCTGAACCAGAGGGACGTGGAAAGAGGTTCCCACATCTTATACTTATGGAAAATAATAAAAAAGTGCAATAAAAAGAAAACTAATGAAAGTTCAGAAATAATGAGCTATCATCTTAAACTAGCACCATCAACATATTGTGCTAAGAAAAAAATCCCACACAGATCACACATAATCATTTCATTAATTTTTCTATTGTTAATCAAAATCCATGACCATATGAATATTTTTATAAAGAACCTATTCACAAATGTTACTTGTCACAAATTATATATACTACAATTATATATATTGTTCATGAAAATCTTTAAGGCTAGATAATTTTCTTTTGCAACTAATGCAATCTTGAAACATAATATAATTTGTACAAAACAGGGAATTTAAGTTTTCAAAAGTAAATGAAAATAGAATTGACTAGAGATGATCACGTACATAAACTTAAGAAAACTGAAAGGCACTTTTCATTAGTAAAGGAATTATCCCTGGAGTTATTCTTCAGTTTGTAAAAAAAAAAAAAACTGGTGTCAAAATATTTGAAGTTCTACATTATGACTAAAAAGATAACACACACACACACACACACACACACACACACACTTTTCTTATTATTCAAACTTGTTACAAACTCCTGTAAAAGCAAGCCAGATTTTTTTTTTCAAATTAAAAGAAAAAAATATTTTTTTGCTTGTTTTGTTTAGAAAACAAAAGCTAGTCTTTGGTGAGAAACTTAAGGGACTTCACTGTATTTTCAGATCTATTAGGGGATTAACAGCAAGTGTAATTTTGAATGATTAGTTCTGCTCTAGCTAAGCTTTGTAATTTCTCAAAGCTTTCTAACATGGTACACATATCTTGACAACTTGAACAACTGTTATGTAGGTGAGACAGCGATTCTGT
Source organism: Lasiurus borealis (assembly GCA_004026805.1). Classification (NCBI taxonomy): domain Eukaryota; kingdom Metazoa; phylum Chordata; class Mammalia; order Chiroptera; family Vespertilionidae; genus Lasiurus; species Lasiurus borealis. Next base: position 69,999 of record PVJN01001901.1, on the reverse strand, counting down.
ATCCAGGGAATCCTTATGTGCATACACTGAATGGTGGGATTACCCCATGGAGAGATCCTAGGTTTAAGCGAGCGAAGAAGAAAGCATGACTAAATTTAATCTCATGTTAGAATTTTGCTCAGTTTAATTAGTTGACAAATATGTAATTTATTTTACTCCACGGGTCATAAATATTCTGTACCCTCTGCTTCTCTTGACAACTTAAGGAAAGGGATTTATAACACATTGTCTGAACAAACAAACACTTATTTGTTCCGCTTCTTTTAATAAAGTCTGATTCCATTCTTAAAGGGACAATCCAACTCCAATTTTTTCCCCTCTGGTATGATCATTTGCACATTTGTAAAATAATGTTTAATGGTCACAACTTCCTGTCATTTTCCATTCTCCTGTCATTATTTTAAACTATTTCAATATCTGCTATATATATATATGTGTATATATATATATTTTTTTTTGCATTTATAGCCAGGTTACAAAATGGCCACTTATGAAACTCAATATATTTAAACATATTTAAATTCAGGAAGAAATTATATCTTTCTAGAACCTATCGCTGTTGCCATGTGAAAAAAAAATCATGATTATTTATTATTTTCAGAAGAGTTACATTATGATTTCCAAATCTTTCTAACAGAACATAACTATCAAATCCCTTAATGTATGCCATTTATCCTTAGACAACTTTTAGTAGTTTATAATTCAGGTCTACTTTTACCTCGTGTTTGAGTTTTCTAATAAATTATAGGGAATGAACCATCCCACATCCCAGTTGGTGGTTCCATCGTTCTATTATATGGGCACAAGTGGGAAAGAAATTCTTCTCTTAACTAAGTTCATAATTTAAGGTACGACTATTATAAGGAACACAGCCTGCGTGTTTCAAGTGGTGGTTTGCTTTTAGCCCATACGGTGAGTATTTAAACACCCTCTGCTCGGCAATAAGCCGGTGAATTATGGGTGATTTAATGTATACATCCTCTCAGTTAAAAGAGGCGAGTCAAATTACCCCTCTAGGCTTTACCTCCCCCAAATCCTTTTTTCTTCCCCCTCTTAAGTGGGTCTCCATGTACAGAATTCTTTCTGTTTCACGTAATAATCTTTATGTTCATACAATGTTAGTAAGTCTCACAATAGGGGTTATACCCAAACCTTTAGAGTTGGTACCAAAATACAAATGCACTTCTTGTGGATAAACTTTGGAAAACTTTCATCAGTGGGTTGACTTTCATTATATATAAATGGTTCATAAAAACCTTTAAGGCACTTATAAACTCCCCTATAATTTTGATGGTTCCCAGCCTGCCCTCCTTCACTTCAGTTGGAGTGTTGCAGACCAGCATTGTAAGACCAGTTCAGAAATCAGCTGACTTTTTTTGGCTCATCCTCCACAAAGCACTCTGCTGTGTGTGAGAATCAGTCAGTAAATGAGTGAGTCTTGACACTGAGAACAGACAGATAGAGGGAAACAGGGGAAAAATGAGTTCTGAATTGATTATAAAGAAATTGTTTTTCCCTTGGCAAGAAGTAGAGAGCACTCAAAGCCCTCTCCTCCCCACTCCCAGGATCCCTGTGAAATGTTAGAGGAGGGGGCTTGCTGGCAATCTGAGCCAGAAAGAGCTTTTAGTAGAAATACTCAGAATTCTAGTAAAATTCGGAGTTGTGGTTTTAGTGTGTGTGTGTGTGTGTGTGTGTGTGTGTGTTTGGGGTGGTATTATTGTTTTCCTTGTTTAATCTAAATAATAAACTCACTGTCTCCTGATTTCATATGTTCTGATACTTTGTTCTATTGTGCATCCATTTGAGTCTGAAGACAAAGTGTGATCTGCACACTTCTGATTTATGAATAATTTTATTTACAATTAAAATTGTTTGCTTTAAATTCTATTGCTTTCCTTGCTTAATTGTATCAAGACACACAATTGACTATGAGCATTACCAAGTCCGTAATCTTAAAATAATGGTAGCAGCTGCATCTTTACATCATAGAAACATAGAGGCACATCACATACCAAAGTTGTCTGTAGCAGTTCAAGCATCCACAGCAATCTTTCTTCATATAGCGTACTCTCTATGCAGATTATCTGTATATAAGTACATATCACTAGGACTAGTTTTTGCAGGTAAACATACAGTATTTTGTCCTTTAACGTGAAGTCAAAATGAGTGATGCATTATTTTGCATTATCTCACCATCAGCAGATAATGTCCCCATTTGTATAGAAGTGGTTGAATTCAAACCTTGTTTTTCCCCATTATCCTTACAGCTTCTAATCAGTGGGATTTCCTGCCAAATAGTGCTTCTCCAGTTTCCCTCCCTTAACTCTGATACTACGTGTTTTCATCTGAGGCTTTCAGAAGGCAATGCACTCTCAAAACCAAGTTCATTTGTTTTTACACTACGGTACAAAAGCTGAGAAATCCAAATGTAAATTTTGTCAATTTTGTCATTATTTCTGCAGATTTTAGAACATAGTTTCTAGATTTAATAAATTCTTGATTAATATCTGGACCATGTATTTTTATTAGTACTATTTATCTGGTATGCATGATAAAAGACAGCATGTATATATCATATATATATGTATATGTATATATATGTGTGTGTGTGTATGTATATTTCATGTATATTAAATTCTGACTTTAGACAAAGAAACATCTATAAAGTATATCTACCAATTTTATTTTCTATACTTTAATAAGTAAGTCAATGAATAATACATACTTATAAGGAAAAAGCTAAACCCATGTCAGGATAATGAATACTGGGGAAAAGAATGGAACAAAAGGAACTATCAAAATAAATTCAGGTCCTAGCCAGGCTCAGTGGATAGAGTGTTGGCTGCAGACCAAAGGGTCTCAGGTTCAATCCAGTCAAGGGCGCATATGGCAGTTGACGGCTTCTCTCAGGCCTGGCTCTGGTCAGGACGCATGCAGGAGGAAACCAATCAATGTGTTTCGTTCATCTGATATTACTCTGTCTCCCTCTCTATTCCACTCTCTCTAAAAATCAATGGAAAAATCTCAGGTAAGGATTTAAAAACAAAACCAAATTCAGTATGCTTGTCCCTAGAGACTAGAATGAAAAAATATTATTTAGTGAATGTATATGGAAATGTAATTAATTATTGGAAGTATGTTCAGAAGTTATTGGAATTTTATTGAATGTATAATATATTTGCCCATGGTTCATGTAAAAGATAGCCCTGCAAATATGACCCTGGTTACTTATAGTTTAACATATTATTTTATAATTTATATCTCTTTATTTATGAATTGGTCATTTGACTTGGAGCAATTAAGTAATCCAGGAATGACTTTCTTTTTCTTGATAGTCAAGATATAATAATTTCCACTGGTTAATTTTTGCTGTTTAGCAAAAGCATTAAGGATAGAAACAACTATGGAGTTTTATTAACTTCCTAAAGGAATTTGTAAAGATGTAATATTTTAAAATCTGCAATGATATTTTAAATCACCTAGCAAATTAAAGGGGTTGACATGACCCAGTAGAGGTTTCTAATAATCTTCACATCTTTGAACTTTGTCAGATCGTTTCTTCTTCTTTCTGTCCTGTTGAATCCAGGTCTGGTACAGTATAGAGAGAAAATACAAAAGATGATAATCTGCAAACTAGCATTAAAAATAATTTGATTTGAGGTTATCAAAGAAATGCTTTTCTTTTTATCTGAGTCCACTTCCTGGGCACAATTGAAACACCATATAGGTGGGACCAGAGTGCTGTCTACTGGATTCCATTTTGCCATTACATTGTATAGAAAATCAATTTAGAGTAGACAAAATATTTGGGATGCATACAGTAAGATGGTTATTTAAAATATTCTATTTTTTCAATATCAAAAAGGTGGAAGAAGGGATTTTCCTTTTTGCTTTTTTAGTTTAAGTATCACAAAATAACCTGAATTTTCTGATTTGAAAGTTACTGCATTGAGTCAGAAAGCTAAAATCCAGGTGAAGAAGAGGACTGTTCACAAATCATTCTCCCCTGAGACCCACTTCTATCTTTTTCAGGTCTTCCATGGAAAGATTTACAGTGAAATGTCGTCTTCAGCTTTGCAATCAGTTGATTTGTTGATCTATGAAAATGCATTCATCATAGGCATATCTGTTATTTTTTCTTCTAGCAATGGTTGTTTTGAGCAACCTGGAACCAAATACAACTTATGAAATCAGGGTTGCAGCTGTGAATGGCAAAGGGCAAGGAGACTACAGTAAAATAGAAATCTTCCAAACATTGCCAGTTCGTAAGTACTCCTCTCCGTTTTGCTCACTGGGGCCGGGATTTTAAAATGCAGGGAGTTTTTTCAACACGTGGGGGAAGTGAAGGATGTCTCTGTTGAAACAGGTAGAGGGTCTGGTGGCATCTCAGATTTATAAAATTAACTTTGCTGGGAATGGGGGAGGGGACAAGGGAAGATATGCACACATGTAACACATTAAAAAAATAAAGAAAAAGAAATATATATAAATTAACTTGTCTCTGGAACAGACCAAAGAAAAAGAGGCACTGCTTTCTATACAGAACATTCTCTCAGGAATTGTCCAGATCAGAAGATGTCCTACTTCTTCAGAGTCTGATTAATGAAATGGTAGTGCTCAGGCTATGCTGTTAGGAAGGAAAGAAGTGTGTGTGACATGCCCAGTATTCTATTCGTTTTTTGTTGTTTTTTTTTTAGTATTCTATTCTTTTGATGAAGCATGATTATTGCCTTTATCCCAGATATGATATAGGCCCCAAGTGTGAGAAAGATGCACCGTTAAATGAATCCATTACAGTGGTGACTGCAGAAGAATAGCGGTTGTAGCTTTGTTCTCATTACTAAGCTCTTTTTGGGGTGTTGCAAGTCAACGAATTTTATATGAAGTTAAGCGCAATTTGAAATGGTTTGCATCTCCTTTCTGTTGAGTAAGTTGTTTAAAAATTGAGTGTGATTAAATAAATGTTGCTATACAATCTATGAATAAGTCTATTATCTGTGCATATGAAGACAGTCCAGTTCACCACATAAAGTATATCATCCCAGTTTGAGACCAATTCTTTCCCATTTGTCTAAAAATTGGTGAGATGCGTTCCCCTTTTTCCATCCCCAATGGCAGTGTTTTTAGTTTCTCATTTTTTTTTTCAACAGCAGGACTGCAAGTACATCTTGATTCATATCACTGTCTCCAGATGAAATGGTCTGGAGTAACTGAACAAAAATTTAAAGATGCCTCTCTCTGTTGTACTTGCAATCTTTAACAACACCCTTTACCTTCCCTCTTCCCACCCACACCAACATTCGCCTGCCTGCCATCCTCACACTTCTCTCAACTGCCACCATGCTTGATGCATCAGTAGGTTGAACTAAAGATGGCATCCTGTCTTGATGTCTCTCCTCTGATATTCCCCAGGGTTACTGCACATCAGCATTCAATGAAAGCTTGATCACTTACAGCTTAACTAAGGTCTCGCCTAACCATTCCAATCTTTATTTTCTTCTTCATTTAGACCAGCGGTTCTCAACCTGTGGGTCGTGACCCCTTTGGGGGTCGAACGACCCTTTCACAGGGGTCGCCTAAGACCAGCGGAAAACACCTGTTTCCCATGGCCTTAGAACCAATAGACCGCTCCTCGGTGTAGCAAAGTGTAGCAATGTAGTTTACTGTTGTCATATAAAGACTGTTACCCATGCTACACCACGATTCAAGACAAAATTTCATTTATTTGTAATTAGAAATAAATATTTCACAATATATAATTACATATTGTTTTTGTGATTAAGCACTATGCTTTAATTATGTTAAATTTGTAACAACGAAAATACATCCTGCCTATCAGATATTTACATTACAGTTCATAACAGTAGCAAAATTACAGTGATGAAGTAGCAACGGAAATAATTTTATGGGTGGGGGTCACCACCCCATGAGGAGCTGTCTTAAAGGGTTGCGGCATTAGGAAGGTTGAGAACCACTGATTTAGAGACACCTAATTTTACTCATTCATAGAACCCCTATATATGTGTTTCAACCATAACACATCGATCTCCTACTCTTTACTTACCCCTTTCCTTTATAAATGACAGAATTTCTAATCTCTTTATGCACTTTTTTAACTTTCAAATCTCTGCCCTAGACAGTGAGCATGTTGAGGGTAAGGACATTGTTGTTGTTGTTGTTTTTAAATAACAAATATGTATTTAAACAGTTTCTCGACATTTTTTTAAGTTTAAATGATATAATGTATACAAAGTATTTAATTTTTTATAATGACTGTTATTACTTTTTATTCTTATTTATATTAGTATTACTTTTGTATAAACATTTTGCTGTGATTGCTAATAGAAACCATTATTTTTTAAATATATTATATTGATTTTACAGGGAAGGGAGAGGAAGAGAGAGAGAGAGAGAAAGAAAAATTATGAGAGAGAATAATTGATCGGCTGCCTCCTGCATGTCCCACACTGGGGATCAAGCCTGCAACCTGGACAGGTGCCCTGACCTGCAATTGAACCATGACCTCCTGGTTCACATATTGATGTTCAACTACTGAACTACACTGGCTGGGCAGAAACTATTCTTTTAATTTCTCTCTAATACAGTTTAAACTTGATTTGAGCGTAGCTTTTTTTTCAAAGGAAGTAGCATTTATAACGGAGTCAAATTTGCATACATTTTTAAACTATATGTTTTTAAGTATCGGTCAACACAATACAATTTCTGCTTTATAATTATCTCAAAATGCTATAATTAAAAGTAATAGTGTTATAAAAATAGTAAATAAACTTATACTATACAACCTATAAATTATAAAATTCAATGAAAAATTATACAAAACTACCTGAGTAGAACCACGATTTTACAGTATTTAGATTTTTCTATAACCTCTTATACGAGTCTTTTTAAAAATTGTTGCACTCATTTTTCCAGAATTTTTGTTCATTTATTTAAAAAGAAATTGTGTTGTTGTATATCAGGTCATAAAACGATATCTGCATGCTAATTAGCTTTCAGGAACAATAACTCTACTACAGTTCCTGGATTCACTTTGTTTCTATATGGTTGTACTGTAGGAGGCTATATTTTTACTTATTTGTGTGCCAGTACACCCAATGGTCATATTACTTTAATGACCTGCTTTCTCACAGATAAACTGCACACCTGCTTCAGGTTATACACACCGTGTTAGATATGAAGAAGTTGGTGTAGGAGGGAGGGGGTGAAAACCTGTTTCCCAAGTTTGGAGCATACAATCCTCTTTACTCCTTTCTGCTTAGTTTGTCTGTCTGGGCATTCCTCCCAGTAAAGCAGATATGACAGGTTTGTGGAAGCCAGCAAACCGAAGCATGTCCCCCTACTAGTTGTTTAGTATTTACATATTAATGTTCATATCCGCATCCATAAGGAATGGGAGGAAACAGAGGCAGAAGAAACAAGTGCACACTCAGCAGATAATCCCAATGCCAAGTTGCCAAGCAGTGATGTCATTCTTCACATAAAAATCTCCTCTTATACTTCAGTGGGTTCCTGTTCATAGTGAAAATACTGCATGTGTGTGTTAGATAGCATCTCCATATGAAGAATGATATAAACAAGTAGATTAATAACTCTAGAAGAAGAAAAAAACATATTGAAATACAGGTCTGTAGGTTGGATAAGACAAAAATTCTTTATTTACAATTATATATAATTACCCTACTAAAAGAGTAATATTCAAATTGACTATCACTCCAACACACAAGATGGCTGCCTCCATGTTGTCAAATATGCCTGCCCCATTGTGGACATAAGATGGCCACCACAAGATGGCCAGCAGAGGAGGGGAGTTGGGAGGGACCAGGCCTGCAAGGAAAGGCAGTTGGGGGTGATCAAGCTTGCAGGGGAGGGAAGGTAGGGGTGACCAGGCCAGCAGAAGAGGGAAGTCGGGGACAACCGGGACTTCAGGGAAGGGGAGTTGGGAGTGGACCCATGTTGACAGGAGAGAGTAGCTGTGGGGGACAAGGCCTGCAGGGGAGGGCAGTTAGTGGTGACCAGGCCTACAGAGGAAGGCATTTAGGGCCAATCAGGCTGGCTGGGGAGCAGTTAGGCATCAATCAGGCTGGCAGGGAGTGGAGAGGGTGCAGGCTGGGCTGAGGGACATTCTGCCCCCATGCATGAATTTCGTGCACCAGGCCTCTATTAAAAAATAATGCTCATGAAAGCAGTTAACTAATTGTTAAGGCATTACCTTTCCAGGTAGGGATATATAATATATATTTTGATGCCTTCATATGTTTGTATTAATAACTATTTATAAAATATTTAGAAATAAAATTTGCATATATAAAATAAGTGGGATTATACACTGTTCATAAGAGAAATTGTTTCCACACTTGTGCAGTACTATCCTCAGAGCATTTTGACGTAAATGTAAACACTATATTTGGTTCTGAGCTTTCACAATTTGGGCATAATACCTCTAAGTTTATGAACGTTGCTATTTCTTGTATAGAAAGAGGGTCAGAAGTTATATCACAACCAAGGGCAAGTAGCTAATGTTAAGTCCAGGAATATCATATATTTTGATTATATGACATTGTTATTTTTATGAAAATGCAGTTTCTCTAGGTATCTGAGGTGTGTGCAAATATCAAGAATGTTGTCTTGCATATTTAGGTGAGCCAAGTCCGCCATCCATACATGGGCAGCCCAGCAGTGGGAAGAGTTTTAAACTCAGCATCACCAAACAGGACGATGGAGGCGCCCCCATTTTGGAATACATTGTGAAGTACAGAAGTGTAAGTACCCCACTTCTTGTCATTTTGTACCAAGTGTTTACAAAGTACATTATATTCGTACAGTTCACAGTGGTATCAGGAGTGAATGTATGTATATTCAATACTAGTGATAAAATGGTACTCATAGGAATTTCAATGACAATTTTTTATTGTGTAAATTCATCATTATCAATTATAAAACATTTGCTTTTTTTGTTAATATATAAGCGTAGACCATCAAAATAATCCCATGGTTTCATCTTGTGATTTTTACATATTTCTGAATTGAGACACCATTTTTCCTATTTTTCTGACAAGTGGCAGAATATTTTTACCTTCCATTCTGGCTGATATGAGTAACTTTAGGCCAGTGGTTGGCAAACTCATTGGTCAACAGAGCCAAATATCAACAGTGCAATGATTGAAATTTCTTTTCGGAGCCTAACTTTTTAAACTTAAACTTCTTCTAACGCCACTTCTTCAAAATTGACTTGCCCAGGCCATAGTATTTTGTGGAAGAGCCACACTCAAGGGGCCAAAGAGCCACATGTGGCTCGCGAGCCACAGTTTGCCGATTACGGCTTTAGGCTAAGCCATCTTCTCAATTCATTATTGTAGGTAAGATTATTAGTAAATTACAGCAATCAGAATTTAACAAGGAATGACCACACTGAACTTGAGGGAGTATATTTTTAAATTTAATTGGCACAAACTATATGAGACTTTAGACAGCTAAGAGCTACTTTGGGACTTTTTATAAGTGTAAGAGGTGAAGCTGTCCACCGATTGCCACATGATGAAGTGGTCTGGTGGACTTTGCCTCTTTGCCTTTAGATGGAAATTATTCCAAAGGCCGCAGAAAGCGATTTCTCCTATCAATCTTGCCATAAGAACCAGTGTGTTTGTGTCTGCTGTGGAATATATTAAAAATGAAACATTGAAATTAAACTTTATAAGGTGTATTTACTATTGTTTATGATTATCCTCATAATACAGTGCTGATTTCATGTATATGTTGACTGAACCTTTTTAGTGTATTATATTTTAGTAAGTGGCATTTAGATAATTATCCCTTAATAGCATTTAGATGAATTTTATGTAGTATCCCATAAATTCAAAATTGTCTAAATGATAATATTATTGCCTCTACAGTCAGACATTCAAGGTTTGAGGGGTAATGAAAAGAGGAATATGATTTTGAATAGCATCTTCAATAATTAATGTTAGACATCCCTTTGGTCTTTGAAATATAAGATTAATACCCTTTTCCAGGACCCTTCTTTCTCTCAGGTTTCATGCTGGCAGTAATGAACAGCTGTGTACATCTTTTGGGTGCTCTGCTATGGAGGTTACCTGAATCTCCCCCAAAACCACAATGAAAGGCTCACTGGTCTCTCTGTGAATTTAATTTTGGGGTTCTACTTATGCCGAGTCTCTTGGCCATTCTTATTTCGCCATCTGGAAACGTTTTGGAAAGAGTGAATCTTTCTCTAAGGATCACAGGCCCAAAGTAAATTTATGAACTGAACTAGGGAAACAGATCTTCCCTTCCATGCCTATATTGTACCCGGAAGAATTTACAGTTCAAATACAGCAGGATGATGAGATCTGTAAGGGAGAACCTAGTACAATCCACGGGGAACATTGAAATGCAATGACTAGTAAAAATACGTTTAACATATGCATTTTATTCATAACTTCTACCTGAAGCTAAAATTTATGCTTGACTTCTCCTTTCTAAAGAGATAGTATGAGAAATAACACATATGTTATATTGAGCTCAACCAAAGTCATTGACTTTAATTGATGGTAGCAAGTACATATCATTTCTCATTTTACCTTTTCTTCATACCTTTAACAGTGGCTTTTATTGATAAAGTCTGCATGTGTATTTTAGGAATGCTGTGACATGTTTGAACAATATTTCTATTTTCTAGTTACCCAAAAGAAACTAATAAGAATGTGACTCCCCTTAGTGTGCATCTTTCTCTAAATATTTGATAAACTTCAAGAGATAACATTATAGATTTACTTTAAAAAGCCATTGATATCTTATTTTCAGAAAGCGATCAATAATTTTTATATAGATTTTATTCCTAACATCAACATATACTGTTTGTCTGTTAGGAAATATAGTTGTATTTTGGGGCTTGAGGTAACAGAAAACATGTCTAGCAGGGATAACATTCAGAAGATTTTTTCCCCTTCATTTTAAACACATGTATGTGCTAGACCATCCAGGGCTAGAAAAACATCTTAGCAATATAATCAGGCATCCACCTCATCTTCCCTTATGCTCTCTCATTCTTAGCATGTTGGCTCTCATCTCATCCCGATTACTCTATGTTCCCAAAACCCACATTCAGCGTATGAGGTGAATGGAAAGAACAGGAGGGACAATAGCTTATTTAAGCTGAATTTGTCTTTTCTTTCAGTCATACAGTACAGGTCTCATAAAAACCGTATCCCACGGAATTCAATTATGCCTCTTTGAATAGAATTATGTCAGCTGATCACAATGTAAATGAAAGGCAGTTATACTGGGGAGTTGGGTCCTATAAATAATGGAGCCTGCCACCCTGTTAACGTAATTTTCTTTATTATCCTAATGACTGTCTTTGTCTGCTTGGACTGCCATAACAAAATGCCACAGGCTGGGTGTCTTAATCAACAGAAATCTATATTCTCACCATTCTGGAGGATGAAATCCCAAGGTCAGAGTGTCTGCAGGTTGGGTTTCTCATAATGAAAATGATTGGCCGCATTTTTCAAACATAGGCATAATTTACTGATAATCAATCGCTATGTTAATCTTCTCAGAGCTCCTAAGATTTTAACAGGAAACACAGTACTTTCTTTTCCCTCCATTTTTAAACAAACTTTTGTTGAGGTTTTTTAAAATTAATACATATTAAAATTACAATTGACATACAATATTATGTTAGTTTCTATTATAAACTATAGTGATTTCATATATGTTGTGTGTGTGTGTGTGTGTGTGTGTGTGTATATATATATATATATATATATATATATATATATTTATATGAATTCAAAATGGATTAGGTATTTAAATGTAACACCTGAAACCATAAAACTCTTAGAATAAGCATAACCAATAAACTCTTTGACATTACTCTTAGCAATATTTTTTAGGAGGATATGACTTCTCAGGTTAGGGGAATAAAAAAAAAGTAAACAAATGGAACTATATCAAACTACAAATTTTGTTCACAGCAAAGGAAACCATCAACAAAATAAAAGAACAACCTCCTGAATAAAAGATAGTCACCAATGATACATCCAATAAGGGTTACTATTCAAAATATACAAGGAACTCACAAGTTGACATACATACACACACACACAAATTTAAAAATTGGCAAAGGACCTGAATAGACATTTCTCCAAAGAGGACATACAGAAGGCCAACATATATATGTGTGTGTGTGTGTGTGTGTATTTATACACACACACATATATATGTATACATATATACATATATATGTATGTATGTATATATATATATAAATACATATATATATTAAAAGATGCTCAATATATTTTCATCAGAGAAATGCACATTAAAACCACAATGAGATATCACCTCACACCTTTCAGAATAACTATCATCAATAAGTCAACAAAGAAGTGTTGGTGAGGATGTGAGAAAAGGGAATCCTCGTGTCCTGTTGGAGGTAATGCAGATTGATTCTGCCACTGCGGAAAACAGAGTGAAGTTTCCTCACAAAGTTAACATGGAACTGCCCTATGACTCAGCGATTCCACTTCTGGGTATTTATCTGAAAAAATACAAAATACTTATTCAAAACAGATATATGCACCATTATGTTCTTTGCAGCAAGATTTACAGTAGCTAAGAATTGGAAGCAGCCCAAGTGCTCATCAATAGACAATCAGATAGAAGCCTTGGTACATAGACACAATGGAATATTAGTCAGCCATAAAAAGAATGGCGCTTACCATTTGCGACACCATACATAGATCCAGTGGGTATTATGGCAAGGGAACACTGATTTAATAGTAGATGTTCACACTTGTATGGCAAGATTTGTGAAAGTAATTTCTCACTCACTTTGTACCGATAGGAAGTCATTTCTCATTCTTAGAGACTTAAATATACTTTTATGATTAACTCTAAAGTTTTTTGTTTTTTTTTCAAATTTTCACTGGCAAACTGAACCTTACGGAATTTGGGTGACTTGGTGCAGATGGGGAATAGGTATCAGAATGTAAGACGTTAGACTCTAAACACAGTTTTGAAGTAGTAGAGGCTGAATTGAAATCTGTCTATGGATATTATTACAGTGTGTTGCAGTAGAAGGCATACCATTACATGACATAGTAATGATAAAGCAAATGGAATGAATGTATTTGCAGGAATAGGGACTAGGCAGTTGAGGTGAGGCAGGAGAGCAGTTGAGGAGAAAATATAATTCCCACATATCAAAGTTATTTTTCTAACCTACTCCCTTGTTCATCTCCTTCATCCCGAAAACATCATGCTCTGCAGGACCAACTGGAAACTCCATAATTCAATATTTATGTTATATTAGTCGTTTTTGAAAATTGATTTTCCACATTTTCTTTTTCAATATATTATTTCTTTACATTGAAAAATTACATATTCAAGAAGATTTGTTGGCTAAACATTTATAGTAGCTTTAGCCTTGATATTTGCACTTGTTAAAAAAAATAACTACTATTTCCAAATGATTCTGAACTGTCTGATCTCTTGGTATGACTTAAAGACACTTTATCTATTAGGTTATCAAAATGCATGAATCCCACAGCAGAGTAAAGTACAGCTGAATAATTCAAAAAGGTTTTTAGGCATCTGTAATATTTTTTAATTGGATATGAACCAATAGAAGAAAGAAAATGGATGTCCCTGCCTGAGTAGCTCAGTGGTTGAACATCAACATGTGAACCAGGAGGTCACAGTTCAACTCAGGGTTCATGCTTGTGTTGCAGGCTTGATCCCTAGTGTAGGGTGAGCAGGAGGCAGCCGATCAATGATTCTCTCTCATCATTGATGTTTCTATCTCTCTCTCCCTCTCCCTTCCTCTCTGAAATCAATAAAAATTTTAAATAAGAAAACACTTTTATGATTTTCATTTTTTTTTACCATACCTGTGCACAATACTTTATGTTTGATAATATAAGAATAACAAAAATAAAACAATATATTCCTTACTATGAGTGTTGGGTTCTAGGAGACACTGAATTAAACTATTTGAACCTGTATTTTACTGGGAAAGAACATGATTAACATTATTCTAATATAGAGAATGTATAACTTCCTATAGATTATGAACATGGAAATGGATTCTGTTGTCCTGTAGTAGACAGAGCACACAACTTTGTTCAGTACCCATTAAGAAGACAGAATTTATTAGAACAGAACTGGAGTAATATAAAAGCAGAATTAGATGTCTCTCTAGAACCGTTGTGAAAATTAATGTCTCTAACAGTAACTTGGTAGGATTACACCATCTACGTGGAGAATAAAGACAAGCTTATTACTATCATAATGTATATGGGAAAATAAAGTATTTTATGGGCAGACATTTTACATCCACTTTGTATTATAGTGTCAGTATAACTCTATGTAATTTAGTAAATAGTTTTCAATATGTCCCCATAAGTTTTTCATTGTTTTCTTTCTAATTTGATGATAGGTATGGGATCATAGCTATCGCTTAGTGTTGACACATGAGATAAGTTTCCAGAGCTATGAAAGGCTGAAAGAAAATTGGAAACTTAAAATCAATTGTGAGGAATGTACTTTAGGGACTACCAACACAGCTGTAGCATATGAGTCCACATCTTAATTGACCTTCTTAAACTATTGGGAGTCAGAGTGTTTGTACTCAATGACCATGAGAAAAGAAAAGGTAACTTTGAAAAAAGTATTAAAATAATGGATAAGTAAACTTGAGTTTTTGTTGCTGAACGAAGTTATTTTCTACCAATGATTAGATATGTACATTGAAATTTATTTAAAGCCATCAGATTACGTTTCAAAATATTTCAAACACTGAATAGCCAGGGACATTAAAGGATTCTAAGGATTTTGGTAATTTATCTGTGCTGCAAGTGAAGAAAATGAGTGTTATTTATGAATCAATGAGTAAATAAATTAGTCTATGTTGTACAATTATAAATAGTATTAACAATGATTTATAAATATAATAAATGGTAAACCCAAGGCGGGGGGGGGTTACCATTTATTATATTTATAATAATATAATATGTAAATTGGTAGGGGCTATGAGAACATAGAAGATTATGAATAGGAAAAATTAGATTTTTTTTCCCTCTAATGAAGTATGTGGGTGGTAGAGACTAGCAAAAGATTTATAATTTTTTACATGGAATCAGGGAAGTTTAAATCAGTTATGACCATAGAAAAAAGTATTAAATTTTAAATTACTAAAAACATCAAACCTTACATCTTGCCAAATCACAGCGGGGAGTGTGTGTGTGTGTGTGTGTATGTGTGTGTGTATGAGTGTGTGTGTGTGTGTGTGTGTGTGTGTGTTAATGCCTCATTTTTCTTGTATTCATAGTAGCAGAACTTTTGAGAATTCTGGGGCCTTCTATAAGGTCACACCAGTAGTGAAGAGCTAAGCCATGCTACTAGGAGATCCAGCAAGCAGGAACTCTCTTACTTGGAAACAAAATTCTCAAATCATAGCACAGGAGATTCCCATGAGCCTTACCATTCGTTTACTTACTAGATTCTGGTAGTCTGAGTTCACCTCCTCTAAAATCCTCTCTTTTAATAGGATTCCCTTGTTATTTAAGTGGGAACCTCTTTCCACATCCCACATAGTTCAGGGTTCCCTTTCTGAAGGAGGCCGCACACAAACAAAATGAGAGACTATAAAACATTAAATTGGCGATATTGGGGGCAAGGTGGGAGCCTTCCTCTAGTGGAAAGGACTGCCACTTGCTCTGGCCTTTTTCTCCCTTTTATTAAGGCTTTGGGACACACCCCTAGCTTTTAGGCAGGAAATAACAAAACAGAAATTAACATGAAACAAACAGGTAGAGGTTGCTTTAGCCAACAATGTTTCAACTAAACAGTGAGTGATTAGCTCTGACCTTTCAGAGCAGTTAAGGTTGACCAGCCTTCTGGCCTCCTGTTTACATCCATTTAGTAAGAACAATGTTTGGTTTCCAATAATTTAAAATGATGCTGACCATTTATCCCATAAGGCTTTGGGGAAAAAAAAAAGTTAGTGGAATAATAGCAAGTAAGAAGCCCTCCATAAATAAGAATACCAAGACTCTTTCTACCTGTCCTCTGCTCTCTTCCTATCCTGATGATAAAGTTTCCTCTGCTCTCTTCCTATCCTGATGATAACAGTTTTAACTATATGCTGACATTTTGTTTTCAGAAAATAATTATTGAGTGCCCCTGATTGTTAGATGGCCCCACGATCTATTTTCTGACAAAGTTGATTGCTTAAGATAAGCTTTATCAAAGCCAGGTGACCATTTTTCTTTTAGTAGCTGCCCTTCAGCATTTAATTGGCTTATTAATAATAGCCTTATTCAGCAAATCATCTCATTAAGGTACCTAGGGGAGCGTTTTGCAACTAGATTGTCTTGAATTGTTCCCTAGGCATTTAAATTCTGTAAATTAGGTGCTCTACAAATGGCATAATTGAGATTTTGATGCCTAGGGGAGCATTTGGTAACACCCACTTTAATTTTTTTCCCCTATCCCCTAGGAATAGCAATTAGGGAATTAAAAAGCCTCTGTGTCTAACGTTGAATGGGAAATAAAATTGATTTAAATTGGGGAAAATATTAGAACTTTCTCTGGTTCCTTAGCGTTCAAACTATCTAAAATGATGAGGGGCTTTGAATGTATCATGCTGTGAGCTTCAACGATTAAGAGTTAAATGATGGGTAACTCAGAAGAGATTTTCTTTGTGTCTTGTGCTCATCAGGAAGTTTCACCTCAAATGATCAGTTATCATCTGGTGTGGGTGAGTGGTTGAGCATCAACCAATGGACCAGCAGGTCACAGTTCCATTACTGGTCAGGTCACCTGCCCGGATTGTGGGCTCAATCACTAGTGTGAGGTGTGCAGGAGGCAGCCAATCAATGATTCTCTCTCATCATTGATCAATGATTCTCTCTCATCATTGATGTTTCTATCTTTCGCTTCCTTTCCATTCCTCTCTGAAATCAATAAAAATATAAATATAAAAAGATCAGTTCTCAGAAACATTACTTATGGAGGATTACCAAAAGGAGAGGCAAACTATCCATCCCTCTGAAGAATACATCTGGTAACCAGATCTCAGCTATGGCTTATATTATTTTTGCTCTCACTCACATTTCCCCTCAGATTTAAAGCAAAACTAAACTCTGAACTTCCACAGAAACATTTGCTCTCACCTAGAACTGCACAGTGACATAGAGCTTGTTGAATTATGGGGGAGTGGGATAGTCTGAAGTGGCAGCACTCCACTTCTTTTCCATAGCCCTTCTTGCTACCTAACCCTTAGTTCTTCCTGCTCCTCATCCCCCCTTCCTGTATCTATGTATATAAATATATAACATATCAAATAATTGCATGCTATATGTGTTTTTGTTTTTATTTATATGCTGTACTAGAGGCCCAGTGCATGAAATTTGTGCACGGGGAAGAGGGTTGTCCTTCAGCCCAGTCTGCTCCCTCTCCAATCTGAGGGATGTCCGACTGCCCGTTTAGGCCCAACCCTACCTGGATTGGTCCTAAATGGGCTGTCGGACATCCCTCTCACAATCCAGGACTGCTGGTTCCCAACTGCTCACTTACCTGCCTTCCTAATTGCCCCTAACTGCTTCTGCCTGCAAGCCTGATCACCCCCTAACCACTCCCTGCCAACCTGATTACCACTAACTGCCCTCTCCTGGAGGCTTTTTCACCCCCAACCGCCCTCCATTGTAAGCATGGTCCCTCCCATCAACCCTCCCCTGATGACCATCTTGTGGTGGCCATCTTGTGCCCACATGGGTGCAGCCATCTTGTGTGTTGGAGTGATGGTTAACTTGCATATTACTCTTTTATTAGATAGAATGTTCTTATGTCCACATAATATATTATTTAGTCTATTATCTAAAATTTTTGGATGGAAGATTTTTTAAGCTTCGGGATTTTTTTTAATATATTTTATTGATTTTTTACAAAGAGGAAGGGAGAGGGACAGAGAGCTAGAAACATCAATGAGAAAGAGACATCCATCAGCTGCCTCTTGCACGCCCCCTACTGGGGATGTGCCCGCAACCTAGGTACATGCCCTTGACAGGAATGGAACCTGGGACCTTCCAGTCCACAGACCGACACTCTATCCACTGAGCCAAACCGGTCTCGGCTAAGTTTCTGTTTTTTGATCAATAACTATGAAGATTTTTCAACATTTACTTTAAAAAGGTGATTCAGTCTTGTTTTTTACATCTTCCAGTGGTTGTGCATCCTTCTGGGATTTTCTAGCATTGTACTTATTCTTGGATCTAACCCTCTGGGAAGGATTCACATCTTCTTTTCATTAATTAGCTTAGGACAAATAAAAAAAAGAACAACACTGGACATGGAGTTTATTCTTCTAAGCATATAAGCCAGTCAGATAAAGGCAAATATCATATGACCTCACTTATATGTGGAATCTAAGGAGTAAAATAAACTGATGAACGAAAGAGAAACAGAGGCAGAGATATGGAGGTCAGAGGAGAAGGGTGTGGGAGGATCTGGATAAAAGAAGGTGAAAAGATTAGACAAAAGACATGAATAACCCATGGACACAGACAACAGTGTGATGAAGGCCAGGGGAGGAAGCGATGGCGCTGGGTGAAGGTGGGAAAAGGGGGAAATGGGGTAAATCTGTAACGGTGTCAACAATAAAACGATAACGCTGGAGTTTATTTCTAATAAGGGCAACATCTCTTCCTTCTATGGAGACATTCTTGGCTTTTGCACTCTATCAGCCTTCTTGTTGCATACTTCCAAAGTACCCTCCGGTTTTTCAAAGAACTTACTTTTTCTGTTCTGGTTTGTAAACTCCAAGATGAAGGCGTTGCACGTGTCTCCTTCACTGTTGTGTTCAGAGGTCAACAGCCTCGTACTCTCTAGGGGCTGGAAGAATAATTGATGGAGAAAGGGGATATTGGGGAAATGGTGGCTGTTTGGTACAGATGTCCTAGGCATTTCAAAAGCACACTTAGGTTCCTTTCTTAACTTTACTAATCGTTTCATGACTTGGGCAAGTTAAAATTGCTGGCCTCAATTGTTTCAATTTTCTCAAAATTTTTCACTAACAGCCCATGGATGCAGATAACAGTGTGCTGAAGGCTAGGGGAGTGGGTCTCATAACACCTTATTGACAATGTTCAGCCTAACAAATCCCTATTTGTAAGTTTCAGAAAGCAAGAGAAATGCCTCCTGTTAATAGGATAACTTTAAGTACTTATCTGTGGGAGCCCCTTTCCACGTCCCTCGTGGTTCAGGGTTCCCGGTTCAGGGTTCAAGTTCAGAAGGAGGCCACACGCAAACGAAAAGAGAGACTAGAAAATATTAATTTGGCGATATTGGGGGGCCAGGCGGGAGCCTTCCTCTAGTGCAGTGGTTCTCAACCTGTGGGTCGCAATCCCTTTGTGGGTGGAACAACCCTTTCACAGGGGTCGCCTAAGACCATCAGAAAACACATATTTCCCATGGTCTTAGGAACCAACAAACCACCCCTCGGTGTAGCAAAATGTAGCAATGTAGTTTACTGTTGTTATATGAAGACTGATGCCCATGCTACACCACGATTCAAGACAAAATTTCACGTATTTGTAATTAGAAATAAATATTTCACAATATATAATTATGTATTTTCTTTGTGATTAATCACTATGCTTTAATTATGTTCAATTTGTAACAATGAAAATACATCCTGCATATCAGATATTTACATTACAGTTCATAACAGTAGCAAAATTACAGTGATGAAGTAGCAACAAAAATAATTTTATGGGTGGGGTCACCACCACATAAGGAGCTGTCTTAAAGGGTTTGGGTATTAGGAAGCTTGAGAACCACTACTCTAGTGGAAAGGACTACCCCTTGCTCTGGCCTTTTTCTCCCTTTTATTAAGACTTTGGGACACACCCATAGCCTTTAGGCAGAAAATAACAAAACAGAAATTAACATGAAACAAACAGGTAGAGGCTGCTTCAGCTAACAATGTTTTCATCTAAACAGTGAGTAATTAGCTCTGACCTTTCAGAGCAATTAAGGTTGACCAGTCTTCTGGTTTCCTGTTTACATCCATTTAGTGAGAACAATGTTTGGTTTCCCAAACTTATCCAAAACCCATGGCTTCCTTGGGGGTGTTAAAATCTTCAGGTTTAGAAAAAATAACAAAAACAAGTCCAGAGACTTTCCTTTATAATAAAAGTGCATGTAATGAAAAATAATTAGTTAGGAAAAAAAAATAATAGTACCGTATCTAAACTATAATATATGCTCATCTTCTGAAGAACATTTTAGGTTGACAGTACCACCAATTTAATGCAATCATGAATCGTACCTCCAGAATTTTATTTCAAGGAATAACTTTTATCTTTTAAACATAAACGCAAAAAATGTAGTTATTCCTTACAGTCCAAGAACATTATAAAATATTAGCTCAACATAAAGTAATGCTTAGCTGAGCTCTAAGGTTAAAAAAGATTGAACTATCTATCTATCTCTATGACCAGGCTACAATTTATCTGTAATTAGCCCTCTGGGAAACTGAGACTTGCCATTGCAGTGAAACATTATTAGATACATGACTCCAGAGAGAATACTATTTCATTTCCATATAGTTATTATGGAAATAGTTTTTCCTTAAAAATAGCTGTCATTTATTAAGTAATTAGGAAACCTAAGGTCTTGGAATACACAATTTAATCGCTTTTCCTCATTGCTCCCTCACGCAAGCCCACAGGGCAGCTGCAATCATCGCTCCTGTAATAGAGGAAGGGAAACAGGGCGGAGAGGTTGAGCAAGTTGTCTGTGATTCAATGGTGAATAGCCTGGCTCAACGTTCACGCGATTTAAGATTGTTTCGTTCATAAAAATATTTTCCTATGTTAATTGCAGTATTATTTCAGTAAAATGTAATTCAATTATTGTACAGTTTAAAACATTTCTTTTTAGAAAAGAGAGAGGATTTAAGTGCAGACTTCAAGAATGGGATAACATGTTTTATTTTTATGCTAATAACCCTCTTTAAAGATAATAAATTTTTTACATGTTGTTTCCTTATAAATCTAAAATATTATAGGAATAAAAATGCTTGTGGTGATTTAAATCTATAAAAAAATACTCAAACTTCATTTCCAAGACATTTTATCACTGGCCCTCCTTTCTCCCCCCTCCCCATTACCCCCCCCCCCACACACACACACACACATACAAAGTAAAATATACTCTCTGGCCATTACTTTAGTGGATATATTAGGCTCTTTCTATATATCATATTTCATTTTTTCCAGTTCACATGATTATTTAATAAAGAACAAAGTGAACAAATAGCAAACTGATAGGTGTGATATTTTTGAAAGTTCTTGAAGTAAATTATCATTCACTAATTATGAAATCGTCAGTATTTGGATGATATAGTATAAACTTAACATTTTTATAGAAAAATCTTACAAATTACTACATTGATTATAGCAACTTCATTTATCACCGTGGATGAAAAAATGTATTTTCTTGATTTTAACAAAACCACAAGATATATATATATATATATTTTTTTTTTTTTAATTCTCAACTTTAGCGTGTGGCTATTTACAAAACCAGTTTGTATTGCCTTTACAGAAAGATAAAGAAGACCAGTGGCTAGAGAAAAAGGTGCAGGGAAATAAAGACCATATTATTTTGGAGCATCTACAGTGGACAATGGGGTACGAGGTGCAGATCACAGCTGCCAACAGATTGGGATATTCTGAACCGACAGTCTATGAGTTCAGCATGCCACCGAAGCCCAACATAATTAAAGGTAAGCAAAACGATATGCTTTCTCAGGCTGCAAATAAACATGATATCATCTTTATAATCCCTCTGGATCGATTCTTATTCCTGAAAACAGAATGTTTTAAAAAGTACACATTTTAAGTTCCAATAATGATTAGTGTGACATGTCTTACTCAAGATTTCTTAATCACTCTTGCTACGGTGATTTGGTTAACTTATAAATATATTTCGGTAACGTTGATGATAAAGATGGTGGAGGAAGAAGGAGCAGAGGGCAATAATGGGAGGTCAAAGTGACTGTTGAACATAACAGGAAACATTTCTGTTGAGAGCAGACACTTTGCAAAGGAGACAACTTCTCTGCCAGACACGTGGAGTCTAGTCTTCCACTTCTGGGAAGATGTGGCCAAAAGTGATGACCACCTCCTCCATGCCTCACCCAGCAGGTTGATTTTGGAAACATAAACGCAATTACACACTGAGTAGAAGGACCCGTAGACATAGTGCCAGAAAGAAATATGGTCGGTGTTTTAAGGAGACACACAACATGGCAGAACACGGTACACAGAACACTGGTGGGTTCTATCTCTGTTAGGCAGCATTGCTTGTGACACCCCGTGCCAGTGCTATGATCAAAATCCATGGCAGGGATATGAAAATATGTCTCAGACACATGAGAGATTAAGATGCCAGATTTTTATTTAATCTTGATTTGTAGACATGTTAGTGAGTTGTCAGATGTATTTTAACATGTATTGCTCCTTTAAATATCATATTGAATATTGACTGGTAATTTTTGTGTTATATATAGAGAGAGCTGAGAGCAGCATATTCACAGGCATGGCTTAATTAAGTCATATCATAATGGAGTATCAGTATTATTACATAACACTTTTGAGCATGGCAAAAAATAAAATCTGTCAGTTCAGTTATGCTACTTAACCCTCTTATAATTTCATATTGATATTAATCTCATTATTATGATTTTGTGATGTACATCCGCTTTGCAAAACTGAGAGCAGCTTTATACAATTAATTTTTTCTATTAAAATGTAATTACTATTAGTTATATGGCTTAAAATAATTGATATTATGACTTTGAATTATTAGTATTAATTAATAAGAACTTCCTATCATAATATGAAATTAGAATGCTGGGAGCATTCAGAAATTGTATCTCATATTGTAATGGAATTTTTAAAAGGACTTCAGCATTTATTATCTCATTTTAATCTGAGTTTAACAATGAAGAATTATCCTTATTTTACCAAAATAGTTTTGAGAAGTTAAATGATCTGTTCAAAGTCAGAGCTACTTTAAGTCATATGACAAATCTAATGCCCTTATAAATGGTTCACCTAAATAAGAAGAATGGTTGAATGTACTATCAAGGTCATTGCCCTTGTGAGTTTGATACATCAATAACGGCCTCTCAAATTATAATTTATTATGTTGCTTGTAATTGTTCTCTATCTAGATATCAAGAATCTGATATAAATGTGATTCTTAATATGAGTCAGCAAAAAAGGGATTGAAAGGATATACTCCATCATTCTAAATCTTTAATGTAGATCATATGTTTAAAATAAATTTTTATTTTTATCAGGGTAAAAAATAATGTTTTACGATGGAGAAGCCAACATTTTAATAACATTTTATAGATAAAACACAAACTGTAAAATTATCAATTTCAGGCAGGTTACTTTATGTTATACTCCCAGAGGCCCTACTATCTTTATGAAAAATAGTTAATGAAAATTAACATTAAGAATAGACAAAATAAAGGCACAGAAATAGGTCAGGTATTCTATGATACATTTACTATAAAAGCACTTTTGTGTGCTTGTTTCAATTTCAAAGAATCATCTTGTGGGCAGTACCAACAAGGAAAATGGACAGAACTCTGATTTATGGTTTCAATTTTGCTCTTGTCACATAACTTCCTTGATATGCATTTTCTCATATGCAAGCTAGTTTTTTCTGGTTCTGCAATGTTAAGATCCATTCATTCATTCCAATTATTTAATGGGGTTTTGCTTTGTAACAAGTACCGAGATGAGTATAGGAGAATAATCTGTGAATACAGAACTGGCCCTGCCTACAAAGGCTTTACAATCTAGTATGGAAGAAAGATATTAAACAAAATTCAGAATATCCACCAAGTACAGCTAAGAGCTGTGCGGATGCAGTGCGATGCCTTGAGGGGTGTTGACGAGGGCATCCACATACGCAGATAGGGTGCGGGTTAGGGAAAGGTTCCTTAGAAAAAGACTTTCAAAAAAATCTTGTAGAGAATAAAGCTTCTAGGGAAAGTGTCTTATATGGCAGAGATCTTCAAGAGAAGGAAGAAATTGATCTGCTTTAGGAACTAGAAAAATCATATTAGGAGGAGAAACTGGAGGTGTGTGAATAAAGATAAGGATAGAGAAGAACCTGCAACCCATGAAATCCAAGGTTTTCTCTAATCATATACATCATCTTAAAACAAATCCGAAAACCAGTGAGAAAGCACAGGTGTGATAATAAAATAATTAAATTTGTTACTTGCCTGAAATGCTTAGTGATAGATATTATCCTTAAAAATGTTTAATGTTAGGATAGTTTTAAAGAAAGAATTTACCCTTATTGTATTTACACATAAATGATAGTCCCATTCGTGTTATTGACATGTATGTCAGATTGGAACTGCCCACTTAGAGTAGGATGGCCAAATAATATAGTAAATAAACTAAGTAGAAAAACATAGGGAAGGAAAAGAGAAATGGGCTGATTTTCTTTTTCTTTTTAAATTTAATATCATAAGATAGTTCAATTGCTCATTTAATTCAACATTCAAGTAACTTTTACAGGATTTATCCAATGAATAACTGATTATTAAATAATGTACATTTATTTACAAAAGGGTGTTGGAGAAAGAATTAAATTCATTTTTATCTGCCAAAATAAAAAAAGAAATCACTTGAAATAGGCAAGTTATATGAATAGATAGACATTATAAACAAATTAATCTTGCTCATCTGGGTAAAAGCAATATGAGGGTGAACAGCTTGAAAAACAAAAGTAACACTTATAGAAAAATAAAAGTAATAGTAGTAGAAAAATAAGACACCGTGTAACTCCCAGACACATTGTAGATGAGGACTAACCTTGCTGGTGTCACACATCAGAGTCGTAGGTCCTGCTGATTTTTTAGCGTCCTGCTTGGGGAAATGAGCCATTCTTGGCATCATTTCTAAGGACAAAAAAATTGGGATTTGGAAGATGAAGATTAACCTAAAATCAGCTTGGCATAACTTGATTTTTCACTGTCAAGTAGTAGTTAGCTATGTGTGTATGGAGATGAAAAGATCCATGCTTTGGAAACATATACTACAATGCTGTCAACTTTACCAGGAAATGGTATTCGAGGCCTGGGTGAGGTTAGAACCAAGCACAGTAATGACCACGAAAAGGGTTGGTGTCTGTGGTACTCATAGATGTTTCTCCTGACATCTAGAAAAGTGACCCTCACAGCCTGTATGTTTAAGGAGTGTCTCTTGAGATTCTGAAGTACAGAGGGTTAAGAACTGCATCCTCTAAAACTGTAACATTATACAGGAAGCGTTAACGACAAGACCACCCCTCCCATGAGACTAAGATAGAATTCCTGCAGTGACACAGGACTGGTATCCTGGAAGTTAACTTAGAGTCATATTTCAAGAAGAAAAGATATAGATCACATTTGACAATTCAAATTCTGCTGAGAGGTCAATGCAAGTTAATCAATAAAACATGAATTGTCCTTATCACATCAAGCTTTGCTGAAGTCCTTGGGAGAGAAATTAAGGGGAGATGATCTCAGGATTGTGTGTGAGGTTAGAACTTAGAGACGCCATGTTTATTTAGTGCTTTCCAGAAGCATTGCTGTGAAGATGAGCAGGGGAAATAATAACAGTCGTGTTATAAGAACTTTTACGATGAAAAAAACACACACACACACACACAAAAACAAACAAACAAACAAAATCTAGAGCATGTCTCACAACCGAGAAACAGACAATACTGTCCAGAAATCAGACACACAGATGTACAGACAAAGACATCTGAAAAGTAGTAACTAAAATTCATCCCCTCTCAACTATGCAGCTAACACAAGCCAGGGCTGCGAATTAGTGGGAAATAAAATATTTATTTTTCTATAAAAATGTCTCAAAATAATCTCTAATTTACCATGACTGAATCTACTGACTGCTAAGGGCTCATGGAAAGTTTCATCAAAGACATGTCCTTACAGTGCAAGAATTGTTTGATTTTGCTCTAGAAGATTTCTTGGAGCAACATTGAAGTTTTGCATTATGGTGAATGTGGGAGTCTTTACACCCAAAATATTCTCCAGAGTTAAAATTATGTATTGGCAAAATAAGGAAAAAGTATGTTTATATTATTTCATATAATTACTCTTGCACTATATATGATTTCTTATATTATTTTAAGTAAATCTGCTAAATGTATACCCATATATAAAATAAGTTATCTATAATAAACTAGCAGGTCTTGAGCCTTTTTATTTAATTTTACACAATATGGAGTTCAGAAGTTAGTGGTGTTTTTTTTTTCCATTTTGTTTATTTCTATTGTTTTGATTATATAGCATGCACTGTAGACTGTCCAAATGAAGGAAGGAGGTGGATTGGAAGGATTTGTGGAAAAGGTGAAGGAATTAAGGATTATAAATTGGTTGTTACAGAATAGTCACAAGATGTAAAGTACAGCATAGGGAATATATTCTTAGACCAATGTATGATGCCATATGGGTGCAAGATTTATTAGGATGGTCACTCAGTAAGTAATATGTCTATTAATGGGATATATACCTAAAACTAATATAATAGTGTATATAAACTATAATTGAAAAATCAAAAAATTATTTAGATCTTTAAAAAACTTTACTTAAAAGCATTACGCTATAACTCTTTGTAAGCAATAGACTAAATCTGGAGTACATTTATTTCTTGGTCTGAAGAACTATTTTTTTTAAAGTATGTTAATCTTACCTTCATATATTCTATTGATAATAATGACATATTAGTACTTGATTCTGATTTTAAAAGTATTATGTCATTAACAATATTTTCTCACTTTTACTATTTGAAGTTGTATTTATTTTGAAAGCTATGTTTCTTGATTTATATAGAGTATGCAAATTCACAGTTATGATCCCTTTTGAAATATTCAAGAATAATTCTACCTCATTTTATTTAAAATATATGAGAATATTGGATAATTGAGACAAATTGATTCTTATAAAAATTATTACAAAACTAGATTATAAAAATGATTTAGAACTTAAGTCTGGTAAAATATCATTTATTGATTTGTTATGTAATTGTGATGACTGAAAATACTGCCTCTTGGTGGCTTGAATCTACTCTGTTTTAAAATATCCTTGGAAATAGATGTATTTTGAAACCATTTTTATCATTTTACTTATACACATTTTTACCTATATACATTTTGTCATTTCTTTGGACCTAAACAATATTTAATTTATTTGTTTTAACCAAATATATTAGAATCTTTTAATAATCACTTTAACTTTTTTTTGTAGCTATGATTGAAGAAATGTCTAATTTTAACATTGAGTATCAGTATAAAATTTGGTGACAAATAGCTTTATTCATACATTTCTTATGGTTGTTAGAGAATCATCACTAGATGTAAAGTACAACCTAGGGAATATAGTCAATAATATTCTTAGACCAATTTAAAATGATTCTATCATGTGAAATCAAGCATGAGAGTTTTTCTATTTAACAAACTCACAAGTAAATTATATAAATCATCACCAATAAATAAATTGCTAAAAATTTTCAATTAATTGATTTTCTGGGATTTTTGACCATACTTCTAATGACTGTAAATTATTTTGATGATATTCATTCTAGTTCCACATACATATAATATACACTTTCATCTCTAAATTACTCCACATGAATAAGAAAACACAATATTCAAGTGCATGGCAAATACTAAAATGTTTTCTTATGGTTAAATCTATTATTACAATATAAATTAGGGAAATTTCAATACAGTGAAGGAATTGAATTCAGTTATTTTGGAAAAACATGATTTTAATTATAATGAAAACTCAGTCAATTCTAAATAGAAATTCTACATGCAAAATAATATTTTTTTGGTTTAGCACATAATGAAAAAGTAAGTCTATAAATTATTTTCATGATCTTTGGTTCTTAAAATTATTTTTCATGAAGTACTGTGACATATGTCTAAAGTGTGCCTGTGTTCAGTTGAATTAATGCTTCTTGATTCTATTCTTATTGCAAATTGTCATTGTGTGAATATGTAAATTTTACTTATTCCTTGGTAGTTTACTAATAATAATACTTTTATTGAAGGAATATCTTATAATAAATTATGGTACAAAATTGTCAGTAAATATTTCAGAATATGATGAGCTCATACTAAAGCAGCTGTTTGAATTTGCCAGGAGCACAGTGGAGTGATTGGTGATTATTCTTCCATAAATTGTATATTCATTATAGAATAATTAAGATGTTCTCATTTAAACAACCAATGATAGAACCGTCATCTAAGTCATATTAAATGAACATTATTAATATTGACCCTCAGCTATGTTTTTAATATATGCAACTATTTAGAAATGTTTTATATAACACTTTAATATTTTTTGTCTTGTTTCAAAGTAATTGGCAATGACATTGTGGAAATCTTGCATTAATTATTTTCTCTTTTTTTCTTTCCTACTGTCACTTTTTTTCTTTTCCTTTATTTTCATGTTTTTAACTCTACTCTTTTTCCCTTAATTATATTCTCATTCTCATTCTCTTCTCATTCTCTTTTCAAAAAATTGTTTCATCGTGCAGATAAGTGCTGTGACGCGAATAAAGGTGGAAATGGAAGCCAGTCATGGCAGCTGAATGCTGCTGGGTTTTCTCTCATGATAGCCATAAGTCTGTCTTGCATGTTTTAATGTTATTGTCATATCACAAGGTATTTCCTTTTATGACCTGCGATTTATAAGGCTAACCTAAAATTATAATAAAATATGTTCTAAGTTCCAGTTAATTATGTATGTATATTCACCCATAAACAATTAGCTTTATTTTCCTTCCCCAAATTGTCAACCTAGAAAATAGATCATTTGTCAGAAATCCACTGAAGGAAGTTGAATCAGGATCGTTTCTTTCAGATATCAGTTCACTGAATAACTTGCTTCATTCAAAAGTGTTCTTTAATTTCTACAATTAAGTAAACATCATGTTATTTTTACTTGGAATTTAGACATTTGCTACATCTAATCTTTCTTCACTTGGTTATTTTGCAAATATAACTCAATAAACACGGGCATACATTATATAGTTATTTTATTATCTAGAATTGTGGATCTTTTATATTGATTTTAATTGTTATTTTTAAATGTAAGTTTTCTACTTAAGAACATTTCTAACATATAAAATCGTAAACCTGGTAATTTTTATTATATTAGATATATATCTCTATTGAACTGCCTTTTTAAATTATCTTAAATTTCATAAGGAATAAACATGAAACACAGCTTCTTCTTTTGAAATTAAACACTCATGAAACAAATCCAGTTTTTTTTTAGTAAGTGAAAATACCACTATGCAATTACCCAACAGTCAATGATAAATTAAATGCGAATATGTATAAATTGCACCCTGTTCACTTGACTTGGATTGTGTTTTGAGCTGCCATGAAATATTGATGTTCTAAAAATACATATACTTATTTATTACATTTTCTTGAACACCTAAGAGTCAATTACTTTGCAAGGCTCAGAGAGAAAAGTAATATGTTAGCTATTGCTTTCAAGAAGATGAGATTAAGATAAGAAGGTATTACTAGATTCCACCTGTTAAGGGAAGCTAGATTTAAGAAAGGAGTATGAGTAATTCTTTTCTTTTCTTTTTTAAATTTTTGTTCATTGTAAAATAAGAAAAGGATATTCTGTGTTTTTCACTGCCAACTAACTTTAACAAGTTATTATTTCTTTAAAATACATATTTTGTAATTGATTTCAGAGAGGAAGGGAGAGAAAGAGAGAGAGAGACATCAATGAGAGAGAATCAGTGATCGGTCAACTGCCTCCTATAAGTCCCCTCCTGGAGGTGGAGCCCACAACCTGGCCCTGTGCCCTGATCTGAAATCAAAGTCACCTCCTGGTTCATAGGTTAAGGCTCAACCACTGAGCCACACTCAGCAGGTAGCAAGTAATTCTTATTACTATTCAGAGCAATTAGGAAGCAGTTAGATTTACATATATTCATAAGAGTGACCATAACTCAATGGTAAATCGAATTATTGCATCTGGGCTTCGATGATTATTCATCAAAAACTACTTTGTGGCATGAAAATACTCTCTAATTCTTTTTTTAACTTCAGTTTTGCTGTTGACACTGTTATAGATATCCTCAAGGTCTAAGGCAGAACTTGACTTTACTAGTCTATTTTCTTTCATTTATCTTTTCCAAACTCATTGCTATCCACTGCTGGGTTTTCTTCTGACCATCAACAGAATGCAGAAGACCTATCCACAGAATAAACATACTTCTGCTTCCCTCCTTTTCCCCTGCTTAGTAATAGGAAAATCCCAATTTGTGCATTTGGGGAATCTAACCTATTTTTTAATAATATTCCATTTTTATTTCTTTATTTTATTTTATTTTATTTTATTTTATTTTATTTTATTTTTTGTTGATCCTGGAGGATATTTTTCCATTGATTTTTAGGGAGAGAGCAAAAGACAGACAGAAACATCGATGTGAGGGAAACACATCAACTGGTTGCCTCCTGCATGAACCCTGACCAGGGCTGGGTCAGGGAGGAGCCTACAACCAAGGTATGTGCACTTGACCGGAATGGAATCCAGGACCCTTTGGTCTGCAGGCAGACGCTATATCCATAGAGCCAAACCAGCTAGGGCAGTAATGTTCTGTTTTTAAATCAGCAGAGACAATGTCTGTTTAATAAAGAACTAAATATAATTGCAATTTTTTTCCAGGATCTCTGAGTTTGGATAAGATATATAGATATGTTTATTTCAACTGTGGAGAAAGTGCTTGGAAAACAGAGTTTTAAAAATACTTCCATGAATTTTTTTTATTCATCATAACCTGCCTAGATCTTTCCAATAAGTTAAAAATATTTCCACAAGACAGTCTTGCAAAAATAGTCTTGACTTAGCATATATTACTAAACACTTTTGTGGAGAAGATGGAATATGTTCTCTAACTCAAGGTCACTGAGAGTGATATGAAGAACACTCAGTCAGGTACATGACACCTACAATGACATTTTGACAATTTAGAAAAGAACCTAAAATTAAAATTCTATCCGAGTAGAATTATTTCCATTTTAATGAGTTGTTCATTTTGATTTTTAAGCATCTAGGTATAACTCATGTTGTTAATCCTGAAATTAAAAAAACATGCTATCATTTGACCAAATTTTATTCTTCAATGAACAGTTATTTTACAGCTCTGAAATATGCATAAAATCTTTGAAAAATATTCTCAGACATCTCAAAGTACCGAGTTTTGTGCTTTGCTTTCTATAAGAAATTGGAAAAGTACAAAACTGTAAACAATGCAGCTATAGCATTTCAATAAATGAGACGTTAGAAATTGTAAATAACCTTGTTTGATTATAAAAATTTAATGTGTGTTGCAGATTTTTTTTGTTATCTGAGGTTTAATTTTCTTATATGCATTCATAAAATCTAACTGACAGTACTTCTTGGATAACTACTGTCTGTCTATAGTTCTCAATAAATAAATGTGATTATTTGGTTAGCAACACATAAAAATTCAACTTATTTAAAGTTTCTACAGTATCATTCAATGATTTTTTATCTAATGGATTTTTTAAATAAAATTTTGTGTCTAAAATGTACAAATATGAACTTGTGTATAAGATCAATTTTGTGTTAATTATTATATATAACCATCAATATGTGCCTACATCATATAATATTCTTATATGATAAATCATTTCAAAATATCGTTTTGACAAAATTATAGCAGCTATAGAGCTAGGTTGATGTGATTATGCATGATTACCATTATCTGCATGTGGAATATAAGGTTAAATATTATATGCAAACCTGAAATCTCCAACTTTTTACAAATCTGTCTTGTCTGTTTTCTTTCCTTTATATATCATTAAGTGTTAATGGCAAACTAGCCTAATTCAAACACAACAATTATTTATTAGATAACTATAAGACCACTGATGCTATGTTTCTTCTATCCTACAAAATTTCTTGAATGGGAGAACCCCAGGTAGATAGCTAATTTTGATCCTCTCTCTCCTAATATTATTATTCAATAAGAATAAATATATTAATTTAACCCTACAATCATATTCTTTCCAAAACCTTTATGCAAGTGCACATATATGCATTCATCCTGGAAGATATGAGCAAGATTAAAATTTTAATGACTTGTTTTATTTTTTTATTTTTTTTATCATTTTTTTCATCTTATTCTTAGCCTAAATATCTCAAGTGTTTAAATATACATATATATATATGTATATATATATATATACATATATATATATGCGTATATATAACAAATACTTGTATAAATAATTTCATTGAAAATAATCTTGACTTTAAATATTAGACAATTATTTTAAAATTAATAATTAAAATTACAAGTATGCACAGTAAATCATAGGCTATATGATTTGGGGCAATTTGAAAACTATTATATTTAATTCAAATGTTTTCTATTTAGAACACTCATTGATTATACTTAATTTAAATTAAACCTAAAATAAGCAAAATTCTACAATAATTTCAATACAATGATTGGATTTATAATTATTCACTTATATTCAATAAAATGTTGTATGCAAGAGAGAATCAAGCATGCACTTTTATATCTGGGTGAACTGTTAGATATATGAGAATCTTTTTTTATTATTTTTAATACACATTCCTACACTAAGAATGGGGAAATAAAATTTTAAATTATAAATGATTTTATTGATTTGAGATGGATATTTATATCACTAATATAATAATTCAGTATGTTTTTGTTAGCTTTCAAGAATTGTTAGCTGCTTTTTGTATAATATTCTTAGTTTATAGAAGTTTATTAATAAATATCTCTAGTCATGTAAAATAATCTGAAAATTTTAACCTCTTTGATTTTGCTTATATTAGCAGCATTAAGAACTTTAAATAATATATTATGATATTACCAAAATCAAATGTTACCATTTATAATTTTCTTTAAGCCTATACATTATGATTCCACTTGAATACAGACATAGCACCATTAAGGTCATAACTAATTAAATCATATAATTAAATTATTCATTTTATTAAGATTCAAATTTGGGGGCATAACACAAGATCTTTTAAACAACATTTGAGTGAATACAAATTAAGTAGAATCTCTTATTTTGATTTATTTCCTTTTATTCTCTTTCCTTCTTATTTTTTTTAATTCCCCCCTCTTATCACCCTTCCTTTTTCCTTCTCAATTTCTGGACAAGAATAAATAGGATGTATTTAATTTGTTAAATCTTTATTGTTGATGTGTTTCTTTTATTATTTACTTCTGTTATTCATGGGTAAATTTTAAAGTCCCTGCATATATCATAAAACTTCGCCAAAGCTAATGCATTGAATGGGCAGCTCAAATTTATATATATAAAATGATTGAGATACAAATATTTTACAAATAGTTCTTGAAATGATTTTAGTATAAAATTAACTTGGTAAAAAGACTATCTTCAAATCAGCTATGTGATTAAAAAATAAAGTATTACTTAATCACTATTAACATTTGACAGTTAACCTTAGAATTCAGAAGATATCACAGTAAATTTTAAGTCTTTCTAACATCTCATTAACCTACTTACTCTCTTTCTAATTATCCTCAGAACCTGAGTATTATTCTAGAGTTAACAATTTTTAACTTAAATATAAAGTTGTAGTATTTTCTCTTTTTACTTCATTGTCCTTAAGAATTTGATGAAACACAAAAAGATTATAACAGTAGATAACCAGCATCTCGACTTTTACATAAGGCAAAGAATACAATGAGTTTAAATCGAATTTCTCTAAAACAAAAGAGATGGGAGTTTAGTATCAATGCTTTGTTTTCCAAATACCTTTGATATTGTTACCTTTTATAAGATTATGAACTAGATTAACTAGATGAACTCTAGTACCAAACCTTAAAATATCTGCCCCTAAATAGAACCTGAAGAGTGGAGCGTTCAATTACATCTGTTTTAGCTACTATGAAACAAAATTGATATATATTAAAAAAACAACACCCAAGGAAAACATGTATTCGAGAGTTGTATTTGCATATCTGAGGTGATGTGAACAGCAGTTGATGTCCTCATGTCTTTGTTGGTAAACCATTGTTTTACTTTTTAAAGACTTGTTCGTTTCAAGTAGAGCTGAAGTTTATATTAAATGTGAACTAATATGTTGGTTGTATTAAGCCTAGGTATACTGCAAAATTCCTTAATTGTGTATGTTCAAGTTAAATTAAGAATTATTCCATCCTAAGTACTAAAATATAAAGTTTCATATCTCAAATATTTCATAATATTAAGAGCTAGCATTTTTTTAAAGTACACTATATGTTTACAAATCCTATGTGAGTGCTAAGTGGCCACTATGAAATAATTTTTCTAGCTATTTTTTTTTCTAAAAGCAAACAACTACAACTCACTGTTTAAATGATATCCACAATTCATGAACTTTTTTCAAAAATATTTTATCTCACATCTTACATTGATTTTATGTATAACACTTCTGATCTGATTATTTTACTTGCATTTGTTTTCATCATAGGTTGTTTCCATGCAAAAAAAAAATGTACATTATAAATGTACTGTCTTCAGTATCATCTCTTATTTCAAACCCTCAACATAATAATCAACACTCTATGTATTCTTATGCATGTGTTCATAGTATATTAAATGTCATTTTATTTTCTGTATTTTTGTGTCTCCATTGTTGTAATAAAGAAAACTGAGGAAAAGCTTTGTTTATATGTGTTTTCTTTATTACTGGTACAAACCCTTTCTGTCCTTGTTGTGTGTTTTCATTTCTAACTTGGTCAACTCCTATATTTCAGTGTAAGAAGCATATAATAATTGAGTGATTTATCTTTTGGAAGAAATATTACATCATCAACAGACTTATATTGTAAAATAATTCGGAAACAATAACAAATACTGTTACTTTCATAGTAAACTAATTCTAGGGTCTTCTTAGAAACTTTCATTGCTAGTGGGAGGCCAAAATAACCAGATGATAACAGTCAAACATATGAATATGCTTTATAATATCAATAATTATTGAATAGTCTACATTGCCACAGATTTTTGTAAGAGCAGACATAAATGCTTAAAGTGATTTCCTCCAATTTACTTTGATTAATAGAGCATTGTAATTCAATTTGAGCACCATGAGAATAAAGTCGTAGAAAATCATTAAGGTTCTTAGCTTATCCACAACGAAGGTATGAAGCATAAATGCCTTTGGAAGTCTACAGATCATAATAAAAATAATACAAAACAGAGTGCCTCTTATTTTTTGACATGTACTGTATCATATATGTGCAGAATGCCTAAGTGCAATATATCATTCACTCTTCATACAATCCCTCTGAAGTATCATTTCTTCCATATTTTAGAAGAGAATAGTGAGGGCTAAAGAAGTTAAATAATTTATATAGTAAAGAGTCACAATTGGAACCCAGATCTAGTGCTCTTAATAAAACGTATTACTGTCGGGCCAGCGTGGTTTAGTGGTTGAGCATTGACCTCTGAACCAGCAGGTCAGGTCAATTCCAGGTCAGGGCTCATAACTGCTGTTGTCAGCCAGATCCTCAGTAGGGGGCGTGCAAGAGGCAGCCAATCAATGATTCTCAGCATTATTGTTTCTGTCTCTCTCCCTTTATCTCTGAAAGAAATCAGTAAAAAAAAAAAAAAAGAAGACAGAAAGAAAAAAATACCCACATTATATTACTTTTGTTTGTTTTAGCTCTGGACCTGGTTCTAATAATAATTCTTTAAAATATAAATTATTCATTTAGATATTTTTTAAGTAAAAAAATTACAATTTAGGATTTATACATGAATATATACTTACCATGTTGCATTGCCAGATAAAAATTAGTGTATGAATTACAAAAGAAAATTTTTAAGATTTGCATTATTTTAAGATATTCTTGATCTTTCTTCTTCTAGAAGAACCCACTCCCAAATATATATCTTAATATTTACACACTTAACAGCTGATAGCTCAACTGATGTTTCTTTCTTTTCAGATTTAACTCATTGGAATTCATAATTATTCAAAGAGTGTATACATTTTGGGGACACCCTGTATTCCACCCATTGAAACAATGTATCTAGAAATTTTAAGATGTCTATAAATTTCAAAACAGAATGTCTACAGCCCTATCTGGTTTGGTTTAGTGGATAGAGCATCATCCTGTGGACTGAAGCTTCCCGGGTTCAATTCTGGTCAAGGGCACATGCCCAGGTTGCAGGCTAGATCCCCAATAGGGGGCATGCATGAGGCAGCCCATCAATGATTCTCACCATTGATGTTTTTATCTCTCTCTCTCTTCCTCTCTGAAATCAACAAAAATATATTTTAAAAATAATGTCTATATTTGTGGCAAGATTTAAACTTATTTCAATTAATACAATAGTTATAGAAGTTTTATATCTTATTTTATTTTTTCTTGAAGTCTCATGACAATGAGATGATTTGAAATAGGAAGTATCTGTCATTGTTTGACATTTTTCTAATGACAGTCGCATTACCTTTATATTACTTTATTGTTTTGAGCCACTGTGAAGAAACTAAAGAGATTTGAGGAAATCTAATCTAATCAAACACCATTATTTTATTATTTATTATCATAAGAAACTGAGGATCAGAGAACTCAAATAATTAGTCATGGACATAGTCAAGCAACTTGAGATCTCGGTTTTCTGATCATTCTCTTATTAAATTACACTGAACCAAGTCTATTCTATACACATATGATCTTATGTCTTCAACCTAGCTCCCTTAACTTCTGCTTGATTGGCAGAGAAAAGTCTGTGGCAAAGTAAAGGCCATGTATAAACCCACCACACTTTCTGCCAGGAATCATGGAACTTCTATTAGCTGCCGTCTTTCTCACTTCACGTTGTAAATGTGGCTGCTTTGCATGGTCAAGGTAATACACTCACAGTGATTTATAGTCTTAAACAAATATCTAATTAAGCTATATTCCTTTATGATTTTTACACATTTTCTGAAAATACATTTTAAAATGGCATTTACATGGTTGGTAGAAATAGGTATTTGAATATTATTGAACAGTACTTTTAGTTACTATCTAATAAAAACAAATATATATTTCCATCTCAGCATCTATCCTTTTCATTTTAAGAAATCAAAATGAACAATTTCAACACATCATTTGTGGATAGAGGGTATATACTTGCCTCTCTTCTGATTTCTCAATCAGTATTACAGGCATAAATATTAAAATACTGGAAAAATCACAGTGAAATGGAGTCATTTTTTTCTATTTAAATATGGTTTAAAATCATCTCTCTCAACAGGCCTTTCTGTTTTGACAAATTGATGAGTAGCAAGCTTCAATTTGCTATTGTTTGCTGCTGTTTCTATATAATTTCAAAAATACTAAACTGGGTATAGATGTTATGAAGAAGTTTACATGCAAAATCCCCTAATGCTCTTGAAAATAAGAAAATATTAATTATAATAGCCTGTTTACAATGTTGAGACATGTTTAGAATGTTTAGTTTTAATACTATTACTTGATTTTTTAAAAGATGTACTCATAATGAAGAAATTGGGATCTCTAAGATAATATAGTGATTATCTAAAATTGGAAGTTTAACAAAACCCAATATGTTATAAATTACTGGCAAACTCGTAATCCTATTCATATATTTATTTATATTTTTCATCTATTGTCTTATACATTTAGAAAATTCAAAATATGTATATTTAAGAGTTTTATAATAGGCTATACAATTTGGGATGTCAATCAACAAACAAATTGTAAAATATCAATTTTAGTTTAAATTTACATGGAGGTGATTCAATATAATCTTTTTAAAATACATTCTGTTTATGCAAAGAAAATTTGAATCTATTAATATTAATAGAACAATGAAAATGGGCAGGTAATAGTTGAACTAAAGAACTAAAATTTAAATTACTAAATTCTTTATCACTAGTCAATATCATAATTTCAATTTAAGAAGTTTTGTTTGATCACAATTCCAATTTAATAAGTTTATTTTCTAGTCAGTCAATAGAAAACTTCATTAACTAGTGGAAGTAACTAAATCACCTCCATCAAAGCAAATTGAGCAACCTGCATATGGAGAATGTATAGAAATTATGGAAGTCAAAATTCCCATACAAGTATAATAACTGTATTTTGGATTGTTTACTTTACAAGGCATTATTTATTTTAACATGTTTTCATTTATTTTTAGAGAGGACGGGGGAGGGATAGAGAGATAAAAACATAAATGAGAGAGGAACATCATCGATTGGCTGCCTCCTATACGGTCCCTACTGGGGATTGAGCCTGCAACTGAGATACATGCCCTTGACCAGAATTAAACCCAGGGCCCTTTAGTCCAGAGGCCAATGCTCTATCTACTGAGCCAAACTGGCTCGGGTGACAGACTATTACTTAGAAAAGATAAAAGTTAAAATTCAAGGGGGATTGAGTAGGATCTTAAAAAACAGGGTGGCCCTAGCCGATTTTGCTCAGTGGATAGAGTGTTGACCTGTGGACTAAAGGGTCCCAAGTCTGATTTTGGACCAGGGCACATGCCCTGTTTGTGTGCTCCATCCCCAGTGGAGAGTGTGCAGGAGGCAGCCAATCAATGATTCTCATTCTTGATGTTTTCCTCTCTCCCTCTTTCTTCCTCTCTGAAATTAATTTAAAAAATATTTTAAAAATAATAAAAAACAGAGTGAAAGTGATGGGACATTTGAAATGTAGTTCATATATAAATTATATAGGATAGTTACACATAATTATAAATATATATTATAAAATTTACAATATTTTATGTCATACCATGTCTATTTTCAAGACATTCGAATAGACGCTAATTATCTAATGTTAATCCAATCACTAGCCACATGTAAAAGGCTGAATCTAAGTGCTCTCTTCTTCAGTGTGAACATCAAACTGTGTTGGCATGCCTGCGTGCTTTATGGAAATGGATATGAAATAAGAGAGAGGGAAAGACTGGCCAGAAATTCCACAGTGTAGCCCAGGTCTCTATTATCTCCTTACAATCCCCACAGGTTCTACTTCCCTGCTGTGAATCTCTGATAACTCCCTGCCATCTTCTGGGAAAAGATCACTCTTTATAGGTTTTGTAGGTGGTGGTGTTTGTGTCTATTTTTAATTTTGGTTCACTTATTTGTTTGTTTATTCATTTGAGAGGTCTATCCTCTTTAACATAATTTATCACTTAATAAAACCCATCCGGCTAATCAACCCCAAATCTTATCTCTAATATTCATATATGTCTTCTAATTTCAGAATATCATATATTTTCTTTCATACTTCTCCATCTTCTCTTATGCCATGTTCTGACTGAAATACCCTCCTCTCAACAGATAGAAAACTCCTTTAACACCATCTCAGATGTTACCTTCTCTATCAAGCCTTCGTTGGCCACTAACTTACATGCTTCTTCCACCTCTCTGCTCAGGTCACAGTGTTGTTAACTATTAGGAAAGCAATCAATTACACTGAATTTCACTTCCTAAATTACGCCTTACGCAGCCCTCTTAATATATTATGAGCCTCCAAAGAAGAAAACACTTGGTCTTTTTTAAATTTTAACCTAATAGCTGCTTGATAGAGTTGTTTAATAACATTGTGATAAATATTAAAGGCTCAACACATATTTTTTACCAATTTATTCCTGAACAAATATATATATATATATATATATATATATATATATATATGTAATTTTTATAATATCAATGGGCCAGAAGATCTTTTGAAAAGATATTTAATGTGTAATTATGCCTTTGTTAACAAGCTTATATAGGAAAACACATTCAGAATTAAGTATAGTTTTAAAAATTATAAATGCTATCTATATAATATACATATTTACAATCTCCTTGTAATTATTAAGCCAAGTGTCTTCAGTTAGCCACTTTTTCTTTCCACAAATTATACCTTAGAAAAATGTCTGGCCCTGGATAGTGTGCCTCAGTGTTTAGAACCTTGGCCTGTGCCCAAAGGGTCAAGGGTTAAATTCCCGGTCAAAGGCATGGACCTTGTTGCAGGTTAACTCCTCATCCCATGGAGTGCAGGAGGCAATCAGTTGATATGCCTCCTTCACCTCAAAGATCTTTCTCCCTCTCTCTCTTTTTCTCTCTCTCCCTCCTTCTCTCTTTCCTTTCCTCTCCTCCCCCCAACCCACACCTCTCTGAAAAGCAATGATGGAAAAAATATCCTCGGGTGAGGATTTACAATAACAAAGATGTCTGGTTTTTCAACACTTCATTGATATCCTACCCTCTCCCTCAAAATACCTCTTAATAGGGAGAAGTGATTTGGAAGAAATTTTTGGGTTTCCACTGAGTTTATATGTTTTTAAAAAATATATAGTTATACATGCAACAGACATCTTGATAGAATAATCAAAATGACTAAAGAATGGAGACAGTAATAAAGAACAGGTGACATAAAATACAGTTTTCATCTTATAAAAGGAAAGTTGTATGAAAACAAATTTGGTATAAGCAATAAACTATCAATATTGTTTAACTGAGTATAAAACACGACCACCTTGTTAAAATCTACTGAGAATTTAAAACATATACAATAACAACACTAGGCTTTATTGATATGTTTGAGTAATGTTGAGATATGATTGGTAAATTCTGCTTATAACTTTTAAAATCTGAACATTTCTAATTCCTAAATATGTAGATTCTATAAATGGAATCGATAAGGGATATCAAAGCTAGACAATGATATAAAATGAACTTCCACATAGTATTATTCTCCAATATGAACTTTTATAAAGATGTTGAACTCAATACATGTTCATTTAAAACAGCAAATTACTGATCCTAAAATCTAAAAAATGCCTCCTACTCACAAAACCTCTTATTAACAGGTATAATTTTATGTAATTATGTACTTTTTTCATGATTAGAACTCATTTTGATTTTTAATATAAAAGAGTGAGCAAAAGTAGGGTTTCTTTTGCCATTGTGATATTCTTTTGAGCTAATAAAGCTACTGTCATAATTATAACTTGCATGTATTTTTTATATAAACAAGTATAAACCTACTTTTGCCAATCCCTATATTTTTAAAGATTTTTTATTTGAACATTCCAAGAAATCTTTTCTGAAATGCAGTCACTTATGAAGTGCTCATTTCACAGCCATCATAGACTACTAGCATCACATACTTTTCTCTTTAAATTGTTCATTGAAAAATGCATGAGATTACATGTTATACCCATACAATTTTCATTCTGCTAGTTCAGGTAACAGTCAAATATCTGAATAATATGAACTCACGTGAACTTAAAATGTCACTAATCAGTGTATTTTGTCAGGAAGTTGAATGATGTAAATGCTTTTTTTTTCTTAATCTCATGAACTCTATGAGCTTGTAAATAAGGGAACCAATATGTAATATAAGAGATCAGAACACAAAAGATGTAGTTTTATTGTTTTGTAGGGAGGAGCCTTTGATCCACTTGTTAAAAATCTTTTGAGTATTAATTTTATTTTTATTTTAATGAAAATGAATGTGTCTAAATTAGTGTATAAAATAGCAATAAAAGTAGTCATAATAAAAATAAAAGTGAACTAAAGAAAACAAAATGAATTAGAGATGAGAATACCAAATATGTATATTCTTTTCCCAAAACTGAGCAAAGTTATTGTCACCTATCAAGAGTTAATTAGAGAACATTATTAATAATTATTTTGTGTTT
The DNA here is from genome assembly GCA_004026805.1 of Lasiurus borealis. NCBI lineage: Eukaryota > Metazoa > Chordata > Mammalia > Chiroptera > Vespertilionidae > Lasiurus > Lasiurus borealis. The sequence goes on along the minus strand of PVJN01001901.1, from coordinate 28,149 downwards.
ATTCATTTCAGCATCAGTCAAGAAAGATTTTAATTTGACTTATAGAGAAAGGATGTGACCAAAAAAAGATAATTTATTATATGAATAAAAATGTGTTAAGTTCTGGTTACAGTGAAATGTATAGATAAAACTGGAAGAATTAAAATTATCTTTAAAAAATGATCTCAACTAAAGCCTTGATGAGGTAATTTATTAATAAATAGCAATAATAAAAAACACTTTTAAAACATAAATATGTATTTATAATTATTTTGTGTGTTGTAGTAAATGAATATTAGCAATGTTCAAATAAATAGCAACTAAACATACTTGCTAAAATCTAGGAAGTTTTGAGCTAAAAGTAGAGATCTAATTTTTTAACAGATGATACTATAAATAAATAATGAACAATAAGTTACTATTTTAATTATAAATAATATTTTGGCTGGAATACATAAGAATTATACATACATTTAATAAAAATGAAATAATAAAATTATAATTATTTAAATATATCCAATAGTGGTATGGTGTGTTGGATATATAACAAGTGAACAATACCACTGTGACTATTTTAGAAATTAGATTTCCATTAATATTTATTTTATATCATCTTTCTAATTTTTTATGTTTTAGTTGTACATTGCATTTTTCAAAGTATAAATATGATGAAATAGTACTAGTTTATAATTTTTAAAAAACATCTATTTTAGGAGGATATACTCAATATTTTTCTAGTTGTATGGGGAAATTGTAAAGAAAAAAAAATGGCTTCGAGGAGAGAAAGCATATAAAATCTAATCATGCTTACACTTGAGTTTGCTATTTGATTTTTGCTTTTTTTAAGAAAGGCTTTTTATTTTATTACTAGAGGCCCAGTGCATGAATTTGTGCATGAGTGGGATTCCTCAGGGAAGCTGGGGAGGGAGGAAGGACCATGGAAGGTTGGCTGAGGGAGCACACTGACCACCAGGGGGCTGATCCTGTGTAGTCAGTGTGCATCATAGCTACCGTCTAGTTGTTCAGTCATCTGGTCATCCAGTCATAACAGACAGTTAGCCTTTGATATAGAGAGATATTTATGTATTTATTTACTTATTTTGTGGGGTAGGGGTTGGGTGGAGGTGGAAGAGGTCATATATGGAGTAAATGGTGTTATTTTTAACAATTTTTAATTAATGCAAAATTGTATTTTTAATAATTTTTACTGATACAGTTTACAATGATTTTGTCATTTCTAATTAATACAGTTAAAGAGTATTGACCAGCCCTCACCGGTTTGGCTCAGTAGATAGAGCATCGATCTGTGAACTATAGGGTCCTGGGTGCAATTCTGGTCAAGGGCATGTACCTCAGTTGCAGCATCTTTCTGGCCAGGCCCTGGTCAGGGAAAGTGCAGGAGGCAACCAATCGATGTGCTTCTCTCACTTCAATATCTCTCTGTCTTTCCCTCTCTAAAAAAAATCAATGAAAAATATCCTCCAGTAAGGATTAAAAAAAAAGTATTGACCAGACATTGGGGAAAACTCAAAAGTTCAAACATTTGTTTCCAACAGCAAAGTGAAATATGAATCAAAATTGCATGCATCTATCAATTCAGGAATGAGCACCAGGTACCATAAATTCCAGAGGCTCCTAGTCATGACACAGAAGAGAAATGTGGTATTTATAGCAATGGAAATAGCATGACATTGTGAACAGATTACAAATATCAATGGTTTTAACATTTCTGTCTACAATTTTATAACACACTAATCAAAGTTTTTATTTTCTTTTTCTATTTTTAATTACACCTGCCAAGATAATATGAAAACCATGTTGTTTCAAATATATAAAAGACAGATATTTAGAATTATTTTTTTAAAGATACCTAAAACATGTAAAGATGGCCTTTATACATGTATGCCTGATTCCCCTTTAGTTTAACTGAGCAAAGATAAGTCCAAAGACAAATCTCAATTTGATTTAAGTTCTGTTTAGGAGATTCAGAATGCCCTGTTGGAAATAGAAAAGCTCATAAATGCACTAGTGGCCCAGTGCACAAAATGTATGCATGTGTAGGGTCTCAAGGCCGATCTATGGGCAATCAGTGGGATTATTGGGGGACCCTCACTTGCACCTGCCTTCACTGGCCTGGGGGCTGTAAGCTGGGGGCAGATCTTGCATTGACCATCTACCCCCTGGTGGTCAGTGTACATCATAGCGACCAGTCGTTCCATCAGTCATTCCTCTGTACAGTTGATTTGCATATTAAGCTTTTATTATATAGGATAAAAAGGCATTTCTTTACAAAACTCTACAGGGTCAGAGACTAATATATATTTTTTTCTTGACAAATGGTTATATCAAGAAATGTAAAGGCTACACCTTTGTCTTTTCTGTAAGGAACATTGTGATTACATTTTTTTCAATATCCCTACTATCTTTTAAATATGCGTTTTATTTATTTTGCAGAGAGAAAGGGAGAGGGAAAGAGATTGAAACATAAATGAGAGAGAAACATTGATCAATTGGCTGCCTCTCCACACCCTCTCCTGGGGATTGAGCCCAAACCTGAGCATATGACCTGACCAGGAATCAAACTGTGACCTCCTGGTTCATGGGTCAATACTCAACCACTAAGCAACACTGGCCAGTTATCCCTATTGTTTTTAAGTCTGGAAAGTTTATTAAAAGTTTTAAATCTTTTTAAAAAATATTTTATTGGCCCAGTCTAGACTCTAGCCTCATTTTCTATATTTTGGCACTTTTAACTGCACTTTCCTGAACTTTTGTTGACTTGGAGGATCCTAGGAAAAATATCACAGAAAATAATTTAATTTATAAATGTAAGATATTTCTGTATCTGAGTGACAGGTGATTTAGCAAATCAGCTTATCTTACATAATACAAGAAACTGTGTGAAATTCTTAGGGATGATCATTGGTTATTAAGTTGGCAAAATGTGTTTTCTTTTAAAAGTATGCTTTACCCTATAATGTGCCTTCTGTAATGCAAGGATATTTCCATACTCTAGTAAAAATTCTCACTATTAACTGTTTATCCTTTTTAATATAAAAACCTTACCCTACAAATGTGTAAACCATATGGATCTTAGGTTTTTTCAACTGACTTATTTTGCATATGTGGGATATAAAAACGAAACTTAAAGATGAAGGTTTAAACAGTATGGTGATTACCAGAGAGAAGGGGTTAGGGGAACGGTAAAGGATGAAGAAGGCCAAATATATGGTGACAGAAGATAATGCAACTTTGATGGTCTGCAATATACAGATTGTATATCATAGAAAGGTATACTTGAAACCTATATAATCTTATTAACCAGTGCTACCCCAATAAATTTAATAAGTAAAGAAATAAGACAAAGATATTATCATTTTTTTCTTTTATTGTGTGTATTAGAATCTAGTAATATAATTTTGGTTATGGTTCTTTTTTTTTTAGATTTTTAAATGAAAAATCCAAAGAGAAATAAGTACTTTCACACCAAAGTAAATTGGTGGCAGAAAAAACGGAAGAAAATTTAGCTTTCATAGTTATTGTGTCTAATCTCATGGGATATGAGAATACATATTTAAATATGTCCATAAGCTAACTTTTCAAAAAAACATTATCTTGAAAACAATTAATACTTATAAACAAAAATATATTTAATGACCATGCCACCCTTTTCAATGATAGAAATACATTTGTTTTTTTTTTAAATAATTTCAAGTAACCTTTAATTTTTAAAATTTAAGTTATAAATATATAATTTTGTTACCAAAAAACTTGTATGCATGCATATAAGCATAACCGATGGATAGAGACATCGGGTGGAGTGAGGGCATGTACAGGAGTCAGGTGAGGATCAATGGGGAATATGGATACATATATAATATCTTAATCAATAAAAAAACAATTAAGAAAAAATATAGCTTTTAACATCAGTATTCTTTTACTATAGGACAGTGATCGGCAAACTCATTAGTCAACAGAGCTAAATATCAACAGTATAATGATTGAAATTTCCTTTAAGAGCTAAATTTTTTAAACTTAATCTTCTTCTAATGCCACTTCTTCAAAATAGACTCACCCAGGCCATGGTATTTTGTGGAAGAGCCACACTCAAGGGGCCAATGAGCTGCATGTGGCTCGTGAACCACAGTTTGCCGACCACTGCTATAGGGTAGTTTACAAATAAAATGTTTCTAAGAGTTTTTTATAAAGATGTAAGTGAAGCAGATCAATTTAAAAAAGGTCACAAATAAAAATATCATTTAAAAGCTAGCTAGCTAAATCTAAGTCATTAAAATAGTGATTATACTTTCAAGAGACTAATCAGTGCTCTGTAAAAGATACTGTTGGTTGCCGATGAAAGAAATATTACAGATAAATTAAATTTTAGATTGTCTATTTTTTTCACCAAAACTGCATTTTCTAGAATTTTATAATACTAAAATAATAAAAATGACTTTAAAAATTTGTTAATTATTTACTTAGTGATGGTCACTGAGTGCTAGAAGTGTTAAATAGCTTATTTACTACAATATTTTTATAACCCATGATCCAGTTTGTGGTGGTGGTTGTGTTTTTATGCCTGTCCCTATTTTAACAAGGAGGCATCTCAGCCTGACATGATGGAACCAGGATTTTCTGACACCACATCCAGTGCATTTGAGTACAAAGCCAGACTTCATACTTTAAGAAATGAAATGGGGATGTATATAATGGGCTAGATATATCATCATTGATCTGTAAGATTTATTGCTTACGAATGACTACTTGAAAGCGCGAAGGTCATAGAGTGAATATATCCACAGGAGCAAAACCCAATTGAATATGTATTTTCAACTATTTTTTTTTTTTGAGCTTTGGTTGCTGAATCAGGTGCAGTATAGCCAAAACAACCACCAATAAAGTGAATGTTGGTAAGGGACTTAGTCATTCTGCACAAAAATATATTAATTCGCATTCAAAAGGTGTGATGTATTAAGGATCAGCTAAGGGTATAAATTCAAACTTAGAATAATTATGTTGATTCTTTGGATACAAATGTCTTTGAGTCATTATTCAAATGTTTGACCTAATTTTTAAAAACATACTTAGAAAAAACTGTCCTTCATATATTTATTCAATTTTTTTTAAACCTCACATTTATATCCGTTTCTATATTTTTCACTTGTGTTCAGCATCAATGACTTAGTAAGCCTGCCATTATGATCCGGACTATAAATTTCTTTATTATCATTAGAAAAAAATATATAATTTTATAATGTTATGCAAACAAATTCGAACATAATCATGTTAAGAATCATCTTGACTAATTCTACACAATTGTCCTATATAACCCTCTCTTTTCCCTTTAGATAACACAATATCACCAATTTATTCTGGTTTCTTCCCACTGTCCTTATTTTTCTATCTATATGGTTATAGTTGTGTGGTCTACCCTCATATTCAATCACAGACATGCACACTAGATTTATTTTTGCTATACTCATCCCTTTGTCAGCATATTCCATCCCATTTCCAATCACCTTTTTCGTGGATTCTCTCGGTATAGCTTCTGAGATTTCTTGCAAATACACACCAAGGAAGAGTGGCTCCATCACTCCTTGCCTTCAGAAAGGTCATAAGTACCATAACTCTGTTAATGTTTGCCTCTAGTCTAATATGATCTGTTCAAATATTAACTACAAAAACGCAGGTACACATTTATTCTAAAAGAATGATTTTTAAAATATTCATACACAGATACAGTATTTTAAAAAATGTCCTCTTTCAAATGCAAAGCGTTTGGAGCCATCATTTTCAAATTTAAATCTTAACACTAAAATAACTCTATAAAGAACATTTATTTAATGCTTTTTTGCAGGAGTTTTGACTACATTTTCCTTTTTTAAAAAAGTGATGATCAATTAATGGCTATGACTTTCTGATAAGAGTACAGCTACAGATATGATCCTATTCATTATCTTTCCCACAGGGAATCAAGAAGGCTTTTGGAGAAGAGTTACTTAAGAGTTTTTCATCTAAAAGAAATTTGTAAAAAAATAGTTCAAATCACTACCATGTCAGTTGCTTAAAACATTGTTTGAAAACCAGACATTACCTCTCAAAGAGCCATGACACTAATGTCTTCTAGGAACTATTCTTTCTTTCTTTCTTTCTTTTTAATGTATTTTTTTATTGATTTCAGAGAGAGAGAAAGGGAGTGAGAGAAAAAGATAGAAACATCAATGATGAGAGAAAATCGTTGATTGGCTGCCTCCTGCGCACCCCACATTTGGGTTGGAGCCCACAACCTGGGCATGTGCCCAGACCAGGCATTGAACCATGACCAGTTGGTTCATAGGTCAATCCTCAACCACTGAGCCAAGCTGGCTAGGCCATCCCTTCTTTCTTGTTTTCAATTGACAATTTCTCCAATAAAATTTATTCTTGAAGTAACTTGCTAATCTCTTCTAGTGTGAACTGTAGTAAAATTATCTTATTGTTATTTTTTGAAGACACGCTTTTTAATGGCCTCGGGCTTGGAGCAGTCATTGGCCTGGGAGTGGCCGCCCTCTTGCTCATCCTTGTGGTAACCGATGTCAGCTGCTTCTTTATCCGGCAATGTGGGTTACTAATGTGCATCACCAGGCGGATGTGTGGGAAGAAAAGTGGCTCCAGTGGCAAAAGTAAAGAACTGGAAGAAGGAAAAGCTGCCTACCTGTGAGTAACAGACACCCGCATCACCCCCAGTGAAGGAATGTCAAGGTCAAGTTCGAGTGCTTTCTCCGGGGCTGTGTTTTCCCAGCATAGGAGGGTTTCACTATAAAACCACTGGGCGCCAATCTGGCTGCTTTCTGGATCTTAAATCTATAAGACCTTAAACATAACACCTTAGACTGTCTTTTCTGATGGTCTTAGGCTCTACCGCAGCAGTTCTCAACCTGTAGGGCGTGACCCACAGGTTGAAAACTGTTAGCAAGGTCGCCTAAGACCATTGGAAAACATAGATTTATATTATGATTCATTACCAGTGGCAAAATTACAGTTATGAAGTAGCAAAGAAAAATGATTTTAAGATTGGGGGTCACCACAACATGAGGAACTGTATTAAAAGGTCACAGCATTAAAAAAAGGTTGAGAACCACTGTCTTAGAGCCAAATGACGTTGTAAACAGACTACTGTATTACAAAATAAACCTGACTCAGTGCAGGCACAATCCCCAGGAGGGGGCATGCAGGAGGCAGCAAATCAATGATTCTCGTTATTGATGTTTCTATCTCTCCCTCTCCCTTTCTTTCTGAAATCAATATAAAAAGATATATTAAAAAAATAAACTTTAAAATGGAATCCATGGTAAAAAAATGACTGTCATGATGTAATTTTTGTAATAAAGTTTGATTGATTGATTTCAGAGTGAGAAAGGGAGAGTGGGAAACATCAATTTGTTGTTCCACTTACTTATGCATTCATTGCGCCCTGTATTGATATTGAAACTGCAACCTTGAAATACCAGGATGACACTAACCAACTGAACTACACTGCCAGGTGTCGTGAATTAAATATTGAGTGGTAGGTAAACAAATAGATGATGATAGATAAATGGATGAATAGATGATAGATAGATAGATAGATAGATAGATAGATAGATAGATAGATAGATAGATAGATGATAGATAGATAGATGATAGGAGATTGATAAATATAGAGAATCATACAATTATATTTGATTATGCTCTTTCCCACCATTTCTCAGTTTACACTGAATAAAATACAGGCATCAACAGTAATCTGAATTAAAACTAAGTTAAACTGAGTTAACATAAATTGTACCAATGCCTACAATTTTAAGAAGTGACTGCACACAAGTTTCAAGATTATCTGTATAGAAAATGTATGCTCTATGCAATGCATTATTGCATGTTCTGAACTTACTCCTTCCAAATTTTTATCAAAAGATGACTATATGTATATTATAATTTGGAGTTCTCTGTGGCATTTCATTTACTTAGAGAAAATATGAATTCTGAGAAAATATGCAGAGCTGAATTTTATAGAAAATGCCATGTAAGAGTAATTAAGATGTTTTAATACTTATTTCTGCTTCGTGGTCTTTAGATAAATTTATATCAAATCTCAAATTATAAGAGTAATTATTTTTTATTGTTGAATCCTTTATGTTGGTTTTTCTGTGCATACATTTAGGCATATTTGGTCTCATACGGTATGGTCTAGGCTTAGGGATCTAGAAAAATTCATTATGCATGGCTATATTCTTTTTTTATCTCCATGCCTATTTTAGTATTCCTAGGTAATTTGTTTGTAACCATTTCCCATGGATACACTGTCTAGATTTTTTTTTCACTTCAAGAGATGCCAAATAAGAAAACTTACATTTTCAATTCAAATAAAATAGATTCAATTTGCAATCAAAATGCCACCTGCTTAATTGTTGGACACAGAACAAAGCCAAGAACAAACAGAAATTGGACTCTGTTTCACATTTGAATTGGATATTAATGTAAATATAGTGGGATCAATTCCCCATTCGATATCTTTTGTTTTCTTTATGAGAACATGCTCTGCTTTTACAATGTCTTACGAACTAAATAAATATCACCAAACTTAGTTTTAGTTTCCTTTTTATATGTTGGGAAAATCATATATTACAGAATTATACATATTTACATAAGATATATACAAATATAACCCATGACGCATCATTTTTTACAATATGTGGGTAAGTTTTGTTTTTTCCTCACCCTCCTTCTTCCCCCTCCCCTCCTCCTCCTCCTCCTCCTCCTCCTCCTCTTCCTCCTCCTCCTCCTTCTCCTTCTCCTCCTTCTTCTTCTCCTTCTCCTACTCCTTCTTCTCCCCTTCTTCTTCTCCTCCTCCTTCTCCTCCTCCTCCTCCTCCTCTTCCTCCTCCTCCTCTTTCTCCTTCTCCTTCTTCTTTGTAGGAAAGATGGATCAAAAGAGCCAATAGTGGAGATGAGAACAGAGGATGAAAGGATCACTAATCATGAAGACGGAAGCCCAGTAAATGAGCCAAATGAGACCACACCACTCACAGAACCTGAGTATGTAGCTGGAAATGCTTAATGACTTTTGTATAAGAATTTGTAAATTTATAACATGTATTTTTTTTAGGAAATATTTACAAATGTAATCATTTGTGGAAAAAAAAAGTTGATGTTTTTCTATGAAACTTCATGTGAATGTCTAAAGTTCATTTCCTCCTCAGAAATTTCATATGAAATATTTGCATCAAAGTCAGGGGAAATCTACAATGGAAATATATGCTTATAATTTTATATAAGCATGTCAAAAAAAACTTATTTTTTTGCACTAACCTCACTCTCTAAGAAAGTTATTGCTTTGAAAATGTGATTGACTTTGACTGAAATAAATATGTTTGGAAATTAATCATTTTTTTAATATAAATAGGGCAGTTTACAATAGCAATAAATAGTGTGAAATAGAAGACTCTTTTAAAAACAGTATTTGTAAAGAGCAGGAAGAAATACTGTTAAACTCTCATGTTAATATTTACATAGTAAATGGTTCTTGGTCTCTATTCAAGATTATGTTATTTACTTATTTTTTGCATCCATTGTAAATCCACTAAACCTATAGTTAAAATACCTGAACCTTTAATGATTATGAACATGAGTCTAAGTTCATTCAATAATATAAAAATGATTCAAACCAAAGGCAATATGAAGATGTAGCAAGAGAAACATTTTACAACAACCATGGCTATCATACCATTCTTGAAATACTGCTCACCAGAATGACTCTTAAATTTTATTGTTTTACAAAACAAAAATTCCTTATTTATTTATTTATTTATTTATTTATTTATTTATTTATTTTATCATGTAACATTCCATTGCAGAAAAACTTGATTTAGGCTTCTCATACTAAATCAAATTCTGAGTAGTGTCAGAGCTGATGAAAACATTTTGTTTCAGAAATCACTTCTATGTGCTCTCAAGGGATTGTAATGACTAATATATAAATAAGCTAATACAATGTATTACTCTGTAGTTAACATTTTCATATGAAGCATCAAGATGTTTTTAGTAATTGCATTTAGAAGTATAGCATTCTGATTTGAAGTTAACTCTAGTAGAGGCAGTGGGCACAAGGTGAATTCTATTATCTCTTCTTCAGAAGTTATTAATCTTTTCAATGAAGCAAAATATTTCCCCAAAAGCAAATTCCTGTGCATTCATTATCACAATATTATATGGATGGGCTTGAAAATGAGTTAAGAAAATACCCTTGCATATGACAGACATATATTTAAAACAATCTAAGAAATGGAAGCAATAAAAGAAATGATTTAATAACTACTCTTGGACTCAATCATAGAAAAAAATACTCAACAAGAAAATATATAATTAAGAGTAATCTTTTTTAGCTGAAACCAGTTTGGCTCAGTGGACAGAGTGAAAGTTCCCAGGTTTGATTCCAGTCAAGGGCATGTACCTTGGTTGCGGGCACATCCCCAGTAGGGGGCGTGCAGGAGGCAGCTGATCGATGTTTCTCTCTCATTGATGTTTCTGACTATCCCTCTCCCTTCTTCTCTGTAAAAAATCAATAAAATATATAGGGAAAAAAGTAATAATTTTTAAAATTTACCATAAACATAAATAGTAAATCTTTATATATGCAAAAATGCACCATTCAAGAATTAGTTGAAAACTCTGGTTAATTACAAACTCTATAACATAGTTCTTTGAATTAGAGATATATTAAGCCTATCCTAACTTCCCATGGCAGCATTACATTTCTCTCTGTTTTGATGCTAAAGTGACCCCTTGTTTTTACAATATTTTATTGTCAATGTTTTCAGTACTTGGGGATGGGAGAAAAGAAGAATTGTGACTGCACTGTTTATAATGCACCTGGTCTGCAGGTACAAAGTAGATGCTACTTCATTTCCAGAAATAGGTCTTACTAGGTTTTGCCTACGAATTATTTTTGACTGATTAGTTTTCACACGGTGGCTTTTATCTTCAGACTAAAATGGATTATCTATTCATTCTAAAATATAAAATAAATTGCAAATAAATCCCAGAGGAACTATTAGAGTAGCTTTCACTCTCCCATAAATCAGTGAATTTAAAGTCATCATGGTGAGCTGGAATTCTATTTGTAACTTAATTTTTTAGATGTAGGGAAAAAAAAATTGTATCAAGGGAGGAAAAATTACTCCTAAAGATATATACACAAAATGTAATAGTAAACCACTAAAATTAAGAATAGTAAAAAAAAAAACACAAAACACAAAAACAAACAAACAGAAATCTTGATTCATTGTCATGATAAGATTCATGAAGTTGTCTTAAAATTAAGAAATAAAAAATCATGCTTGCCTAGCATGGCTCAGTGGTTGAGCATTGACCTATGAACCAAGCTTCCTAAATTAATGTAACAGAATATGGCAGCAACTATTGATTGTTTTTTACTAGAAAACCTTCTAAGTCCTAGTAAATCATCTAGTAGATATATGAAAATGTTTTAATTCCCAGTCAGGGTTGCAAGCTCAGGCCCAGTGTGGGGCATGGAAGAGGCAGTTCATTAATGACTCTCATCATTGATGTTTCTCTCTCTTCCTCTCTCGTCCTCTCCAAAATGAATAAAAAATATATTAAAAAATAAATAAAACTTGTGAATGATAACATACACTTACTGAAATTAATGATGAACTTGTAATCCTTTTACTCTTTAGAGTAAATATATCCCATAAAGAGTCAGTGATCAGAGCATAATATTTTAAAAGTGACATACTAAATTATTTTTATTTATTTTCCATTTTTTTACCATTTTTAAATATATATATATTTTTTTCAATTACTGCTTATATTTAATATTATTCTGTATCAGTGTCAGATGTACAGCATAGTGGTTGGAATATTATGTACTTTATGGAGTAGTTCTAACTAATTCTGAAAAATTTGATAAATATGTTAATGTTGGAATAAAGTTTGTTACTGCATCATCTGTAACCATAGGAAACAACTCTGTAAAAAATTTATAAATGATATGCAAATAAAAATAAAATAATAGTGCATAGAGATCAAGTAAAGAAAACAGTAAATATAAAAAAGTAAGAAATCCCTGAAATATACTTATTTGCATTAAGTTGCGAAGAATATTGCCTATTCATCCAGCTTCCAAAATTAATGTAACAGAATATGGCAGCAACTATTGATTGTTTTGCACTAGAAAAACTTTCAAGTCCTAGTAAATCATCTAGTGGATATATGAAAATGTTCTGACTTTTTTACATTCCAAAAAAATTAATTACATTTTAATATTATCAGTTCATTATCAAAAATTTAAGCCACTCTATAATAAATGATTTGGTGCACATAAATGGACAAACATATTATTTCCTTTATCATTGTTCATCACACCGCATTTTTACTGCGGACAATATTGCTTTATTTTCTTTTAGATTATATGTTGTCATTTGATAATACTTTAACAAAATCTGATTATTTTATTCTAGTCATTGTAACATATTTCCTTCTACAAAACAGCCACAAGATGTGAAGGCATCTTACTTAAAGTGCCACAACCCATGAAGTTTATTTTTTCTGCTTTTTCTTCCAGAAAATTGCCTTTAAAAGAAGAGAACGGGAAAGAAGTCCTAAACCCAGAAACTATAGAAATTAAGGTCTCTAATGACATCCAGTCAAAAGAAGATGACAGCAAAGCATAACACTGAACTTGCAGAGGTGGGAACGATGCTACAAAGAGAGCGTTTGGATTGCAGTGACCCTATGACCAAAACTATTCCACTGACCTTAATTTCTCGGGAAACTTCTCGCTTGGAATAGCTTGTACACATATACATATGATCAGATACTCCTGCCCATGGTCCATTTCCTCTGTTGTTGCTCTTGTTGTTGTTGTTGTTATTGTCATTTATTTCGTTAAGAAATTCTGTATAGAGACCTGACTGGCACCGACTCTTGGGTATCAATTTGACTCTGTGATGGAAGAACTGCAATGTATTAGATGGCTAACGTGCTCTACTTCTCCAGAACTCTACCACCTACCACAGCCTCTCCAACAAATGGGAGTTTAAACAGAACTAACAAACAGAAAAACTCTGTGAGCGAATTGTAAAAGAGAGCCCTGCATGTTTTCAATCCTATACTGGGCAAATAGATGGCTAAAGTGGATTTTGGTTGAAGATGAAAACACTTCATAAAGGTTACACTGTTGAGGAGAATTTCAGGGAACCTGGGCTTGAATAAACCAGCTATCCTTACCAGATATTAGAAATGGAGAGAAACTTTGGAAAACTGTTTTTAAGTTATAGTTATGTTGATTTTTTGATAGACTGAGTGCCAGATCAAAATTGTTACCCACTTGAATGACTATTAGTTGTATGTAAAATTAGATTAGAAAGATTCCGTAAATCTCTCTCTCTTTCTATATGCCATATTCACTCACAATGGATTACATACACACACACACACACACACACACAATGTATTGCAAGTGAAAATAATATTGACTTCTGCCCTCAGCTTCAAGTAATAAAAGTAAATTGAAATGGGAATAATATCAATGTTGTCTTGATATATTTATAAATATGTGATTATCTTTTACTTTTAAATAAATTTAACAGAAAACAGGTCTTTAGCATTTTAATACTTTAAACCATATGGACAGATACATCGCCCCCCCCCCCTTATTTTAGATAAATCTTTGTTTTAAAATTCATTTTAAAGTGTTATAGGCCAATCATAAATGTAATTGGCTAATGGCAGTTAAAATCCTCAGTTTAGTTGAATTAGAAGTTAACATTGAAACATGCCATGAAAGTGTCAATGCTCAACAATTGAATTAATAATACCATCTTTTTATTCTGGATGTTGTCACTAGAAGTCATTTTAAGATTTTGATAAACAATTTTGGTTGAAGAAATCCCTAAATTATTCAACACAAACTTTCTAATATTTATCAGTCAGGCCTATATCTGAATAAAATACTTATCAACTTCTAAGCTATGCAAGCTCGCAGAGGTGAAAGACTGAAACATAAATTTCAGTTATTTGTAAGATAATAGAAAAAAAAGTATAACTAGAGGCCCGATGCACGAAATTTGTGCAAGAGTAGGCCTTCCTTCCTTTGGGCACCCAGGACCTGGGCTTTCCTCGTAGCACTGGCTTCGTCCGAAAGGTCATCTGGAAAGAGGTCCATTTAGCATATTATGCTTTTATTATAGATTATCCACATACATACCATTGGAAACAGGTTTTAGATTTATATATATATATATATATATATATATATATATATATATATATATATGTTATTGATTTTTCACAGAGAGGAAGAGAAAGGGGTAGAAAATCAGAAACATCAATGAGAGAGAGACATCGATCAGCCACCTCCTGCACACCCACACTGGAGATGTGCCCCCAAGCAAGGTACATGCCCCAACCACAATGGAACCTGGGACCTTTCAGTCTGCAGGCCGACGCTCTAGCCACTGAGCCAAACCGGTCTCGGCAGGTTTTAGATTATTTGTCACCCTAGAGAGCCAAAGGTTTCTTTAGGACCCATCATTTTCACAATCTTTGGTATTCCAGAGGGATTATGGCTCAAATATTGACTGGTTAAGGGACGCATGCCATCCTTTATTGTTGATAAGACACGAGAGGAAAGTTCTAACACTGCAGAGCAACCTGCTTTAGGGCACCTCGATGGAAAGAACCCGGAGAATATTAAATGTAATGTTTATGCCATTGATGGACACTTTTATATACCAAGTGCCGGGACCTATCAGCCAGAGAGAGACAGCAACTCATTTTCCAAAATATTGGTTTTCAGCAAGACAAGATCTTCCCATCTGCACGTTCAGGTACTAAATGGCCAGTGTCTCTGCCCTAATGTACAGGTTACGAGGCGGGAATCTCTCCTTGTTGTCCTTTCTGGCAGATTCTGAAGAAAAAGACAAGAATTCCGTGCCTACCTAAGAATTTTAGTAGGAATTGTCCAACTGGTCTTTTGTGCTGGATTCGTTGCTGTTTAAATTATGCTTCCTCTTCTCATCCGTTTGCTTTATTTTACTATTTGTCCGCCCTTTTGTATCGATGTGTTAAAACCAGTCAATATCCATGTGCAAGGTAAATGGGCTTAAGAAAATGTCAAGGAAGCAATAGCCATGAATGCTAATTCTTCCTTGGATAGGGCTACCCGATTTTCAGCTGATGATGATGTGGAAAAAGTAGGACAACTCAGAAAGCATCTTAGCATGTTTGCTACTGTTATATCCGTGCTATACTTCAAGAGTAGAGAAATCATAATAAAGAACAGATATTGCTGTGGGCTTTTTTTTTCCTTTTTTATCAGTTTAAAAGTTCTGTTTCTCTCTTTTTCTTTGGATGTTCCTTGTAAAGCAACTTACCTAAATGTTACTTTTATATATGTTGGCAGTTGAATTCCTTGCCGCTACCTGGAGTCACGATTTGAGTTTCAGAGGTCACTGGGAACTAATTTGTAGACTGCATTTCAAGTGCACTGTTTCAATGGTCTGAGTGGTCCTTATCTCTTGTCTTTGAAATGTATGCCCTGCAGGAGCAAGGTGATACTGTGATAAACTGTTCTTTGTTGTTTTTGTTTTTTTGATTTTTAAAAAATGTTTTTATGTAATGCTCCAAACTACTCTATTTGTAAAAGTTTTCCATCTACGAGATGGATTTTAGTAAATGGTAAACTATGAACAGAGTTGAAATCACATCTCCTGCTTTGCATTCTTACTCTAGACTAAAACATATCCATGTAATGAAATAAATATTATTTTTACTATTTGAGACTACTCTTCAGTGTGAGTATCAAATGTTAAAAGAGTTGGACTGATTATGTTCAATAATCAGGACCTGTGGTACTTTCAACAAAGAAGCAAAAGATATCGCTAAAAACATATTGGTATTTCTAAGATAGGTGATGTGCAATTAGGCAAGGACAATCTATACCAACAACGTAAGAAGAAACAATAATGTCAGCATTTTAGCACATATATTGTTTTTAAAACTGGCACAAAATGATGAGTTGATGTACTTTACAATAATGTGCAGAGAAAAGTTAATTAAGAATTGTAATTTCTACAGATCTGTTTGTTGTTTTCGTGCATCGACATATTGCCATTCTATCGATACTAATGTCTAACATTAATGTAAAGCTGTTCAAGTTCTTTATTTTTAATACTAATACCTAGAGAAGCATTTTCAAAGATTATTTCTCCCAGGAAAATTTACATGGATCTTAGTCTTTCAATTAAACATTTATATACATAGAAGAATTTTATTAATCAAATTATTTATTTGAGTACCAATAGTTAATTATAATTTTATAATCATTCCTTTATTTTATGCCTCTTAGTTTAAATGATTAAAATGTATGTGTGCCTTTAGATTAGCATGACAGTCTGCTTTTTAAAAGATAAGACACAACTGCACTTTTTATTAACATAGTTTGCTCACATTGGTGGCAGTTGAATGAATGATACCATTTTAATTACATTCAGTGAATAAGTGCAGTTCAAACTGCTTTACTTTGAATATAAAATCTAAACATAACAAATTATACTGTATAATTTATCTCCACTAATGACAAAAAAATTCTTTCAATGCGTATTTCATTTGTCCTGCATTGTTCTAAATGATAATATATTCTAGGTATTGTTGAAATTGAGTATCACCAGTTGTAAAACAAAACTAGGATATATCATTATGCTGTCACATGGATCTACATTATTCCTGTTTTATATTGATTTGGGAGCACAAATGAGTCTTTATTGTTGATAAGATAATCACTGTTGAAAATATCTAAACTGATGTGATGAAAAAAATAATTTCCATTCTTAATTTTAAAAAAAATATTAGAATAATATATTGCAATTATTTATTAAAATTGCAATGTTCTTTTTCATGGAGAACAATCTAAATGCTCAATTTCAATTCCTTATGAAGATATTTTTTGTAACCATATCCAGAGTACTTATTCAACAAACTTAGGAGTAGGGGAAGATGATTTTTAATGATATTGTTTGAATTATTTATCTTTAGAGATAAAAGATTTGTATCCTATTAACCCTTTGAAGCATTATTACAATTTCTCTCACATTGAAATTGCATATGGATGTATTAGGATATGCTAAAATTAAGCTGTGGAAGGTCACAGAAATGAAATACTTAAATCCTAAAAAAAATAATTTAAGGAAATATCCAATTCTTGGGCTTAATATTCTGAGATGAAATAAATATATGAGTAAATGAGAAAGTTATGAAAGGGCCTAAATGTAATAGTTGCTGAAGAACTATAATTTCCTTCCAGGCCCCTTTTCTTTCTCTCTTTTTTTTTTAAATTGCATTTACCCATGTAGGTGCAGCTACTTTACAGCATTATACAGGAATACTAATTGATTAATTATTCCCCCCTTACTTCTATATTCTATTTAATAGTTAATATTTATTTGATAACCTTTAATATTCTTAGAAAAATAGTTCATTATTCACTATACAATTTTATCAATGGCTTACAAATATTAGTTGGTACCCTCTTTTGAATTTTAATTTTTAAAAATAATTCTTAGGATTTAGGTCACACGATGTTCATACTTATTAACATAAAAACTTCCCGTATGCATTTAATATTCCCAGGTTTTGTTTTTGTTTTCCTGAAATGAAAATATCTTTTGGCATCTGGTTTTAGCTTTCCTTAGAAAAGAATTAGCAAAACACCGACTGTTGGAAACATTTTAAATCACAACCATGCATAGAAAAATAGAGGAAAAAGAACCCCAGAGAGTACAGAGGGGCCAGGACTTGGTGTGAAAAGAGCATGAGCAGGGACTAGGGACATTGCTTAGTTAACAATGAAAGCCAACTCTCCGGATTCAAAGGAGAGAACTAAGTGAAATCCAAAGGAGAAAGTTACCATGAGAACCCATGATTCCATTTTGCAAATAGGATTTTTTTTTTTTTTTTTTTAGCAAACAACATGCATTATATACAATAAATGGTACTGTTGAGAACAAACCTATTTGTTTCAATTCTTACAGGAATGTTCATGGTTTTGCATCTGCCTCTAAACTCTGTTAGGAATACGTGAACTTCTTAGAAATAAAAGTTTCAAACAACTTTTTTTTTTAATGGTATGTGAATTCTATGCTGTATTCAGTATGCATTAAAAACATAGTGTTATTTTCTTTAACTTATATATTCCATTCAAATTCTATATTCTTAAGTTAGTTAGCTACCACAAAGTTTTCTTATTGTTTCAGTATAAGATGTCCCTATGAAATGCTGTATATATATGTCTAAACTGTAAAAATTATAATGCAAATGTTGAAGTTTTGTATTTATGAGAGACATTGAAAGTATAGCTTACAGTAAGTATATCAAAATTGTCACTTCACCATTTGTATATTAATAGTAAATATAATTTTACTTTAATAAAGTGTTGCATTTTATGTTTATTTTGAATAATATCTTTGTGATGAGTGAGCTTATGACTTGACAAATACTTTTAAACATTTCCAAACGTACCTGTATATTTTCAAAAGAAGAAATTGCTTCTGTCTTCCTACCTCACCCACAGTCGCTATCCTTTGGTTTCTACACTGTGCTCCAGTGAGAGTTTAATGAGTACACAGTTGGTAAGAGCATTAGTTCTCAAAATCTGGTCCCAGAGCAGCCGTTCAGACACTTCCAGAGAACTTGTTAAAAATGTACATTTCTGGACCACAGCACAGACCTAAATCAAAAGAATCTGGGGCGGGGCTCAGGAGTCTGTGTTTTAACAAGCCTGTTTGGTGACTCTAGGGCGCGCAGAAGGGTGAGATCCACTTGGCTGAACACTTACTGTGAGTGGCCACTTTAGATGAGCATCTAGTACATGATGCCATTTTATTTCTCCTCATTATATAGAACTAGCAGCCCAGCTGCAATTTGAAATCAGACAGACCTGCCCCCCTGGAGTCGCCGGTTCCACCCTGCCTCAATCTCAGTCTGGTCCTGCACCTCTATCTCTGGTCCTTGAAGCAGCTGCAGAGGGTTCTGTTTGCATGTGGAAGCCCCTGCCACCCCACCCACCACACACCTGACACTGCATGTGCACCTTCCTCCTGTCCAATTGACCCATTATGACATCCTGGTTAATTAGCATATTTCTCTATCCTATCTAATAAAAGAAAAGCATGCAAATTAACCTTACCTCCGCTATGCCCACAAGCCACGCCCACAACCAACACTCACCAGCCAATCAGAATGAGTATGCAAATTAATTTGCATATCTGGGTATAGAGCAAAAACTGAAGACAGCGTAGAAGGAAGCCAAGCGAGGGAAGCTTCAGAGAAGCAAGTAAGTGAGGCACAAAGACAGGAGGGAAGCAGGCAGGGCAGGAAGCAGGAGGGGCTGAGGAGAAGGGAGGGAAGCAGGCAGGGCAGCTGAGACCACCACAGGAAGCCCTATTCTTGCAGGAATCTTCCTGCAATAGGCCTCTAGTCCTCTCTAATAAAAGAGTAATATGCAAATTGACCGTACCTTCCTCTACACCGACAAGCCATGCCCACCAGCCACGCCCACCAGCCAATCAGAGTGAATATGCAAATTAACCCAGCCAAGATGGCTATGGCCACAGAGAGAGCTGGAGGGAGGCTTCAGTTGCCCCTAAAGATGAAGGAAGCTAAGATTTCTGCAAACCCTGGCTGGTGCTTAAGGTAACAAAGTTTCAATGGCTGTACAAGCAGAAAGCTTGACTCTGCTCCAGGCTACAAAGTTTTAATTGTAGAAGATAAATGTATCTCAGATACCAGGGCTTCCGCTTGGGTAACTGGGGGGGGTTGGGGGAAGGGGGCGGGAAGGGTGGGCATGGCCAGCCTGAAAGCCACCACAGGCCCTAAGGGAACTTCCATCCTGATCCAGAAAACCCTTCAGGACAAACCAGCTGGCCCCCACCCATGCACCAGGCCTCTATCCTATCTAATAAAAGAGTAATATGCAGATTGACCATCATTCCAAAACACAAAATATCCTGTCCCCATGTGAACACAAGATGGCCACCACAAGATGGCCAGCAGGGGATGGCAGTTGGCAGGAACCAGGCCTGCAAGAGAGGGCAGTTGGGAGTGATCAAGCCTGCAGGGGAGGGCAGTTAGGGTTTACCAGGCTGGCAGAGGAGGGAAGTTAGGGGTGGCTAGGCCCACAGGGGAGGGCAGTTAGGGGCAACAGGCTGGCAGGGGAGTGGTTAGGCATCAATGAGGCTGGCAGGGGAGTGGTTATGGGGTGATCAAGCTGGCAGGCAGAAGCAGTTAGGGGCAATCAGGAAGGCAGGCAGGTGAGCAGTTGGGAGCCACAGTCCTGTTATATGAGGGGAATGTTCTACCTGGATTGGGCTTGATCGAGCAATGCCTAAAAGGTTCCCAGATTGGAGAGTGAGCAGGCTGGGCTGAAGGACACACCCCTCTCCTCCTGCATGAATTTTGTGCACCAGGCCTCTAGTTATATATAGAGATATCATCTTGTAGAACTTAATTAATTATAAATGAAGGGAAGCTAATCATTCTTCACCTGCTGTTTACTAGTTGGTGTCACTACTTTTTAGCCAGTGTAAAGTTTAACTTATTAGTAACATGGAAAAACAAAACACAACAAATAATAACAATAGTAAATGCCAAATTTTCACAAGGGGGCTACTCTCAATATAAGCCTTACAGATTCCATAAAGTAAATACATATGTTATCAAACCCACAACCTAAGTGTATGCCCTGACCAAGAATCAAACCTGAGACCACTTAGTTCATAGGTTGATGCTCTATCATTGAGCCACACCAATCACATTTAGAAGACAGACAATAAGTAAATTCCAATGATTTCATAATCCATTGAATTACTTATTAGTACGCTAAATTTGAGGTCTCAAAATGTATGAACATTGTTTTTTCATTTTTTAAATTTCCTTTTCTTCTTTCTCCGCTTTTACTGAAAAAAAAAACAAATCAAACCAGCATTTAGTAGCTTAAAATATCAACAATATATATATTTTCTACTATTGACAATTATTTTACTTCATCTGGTGTAGGCGATCTCATTTGGGTGGCTACTGGCTTTGAAGAGGGACCTTACAAATGGAAGCCACAATGTGCACATTTTAACAAAGTTCTGCTTGCATCTCAATTGCAATGTCCAACTGGTCAAATACAGTCCTGTGAATACACACATAGCCTGCAGAGGGGTGTAAGCAAAAGCATGAGTTGTTGAGCATGACCAATGTTTTAGTATACAGCACCTCCCTTCTTCCCTTTCCTGATGTTTCACATACCTTTTCACATGCAAAACCCACCCACCTCAGGGTGTCACTAAGACTTCTAAATTCTTGTGTTACCAGGATCAACCTTAAATTTTAGAATTTAGTCAACAAAATAAATTCCAGGTGCCAATAACTCTCCTCGGATGTTATACCTTGGGCATAGCTCCCTCAGTGCAAAGGCAGGCATTCAAAAGATGTTTTAACTGCCCCAAGAAACCATTACAGACATTGAGAGACAGCTACGAGACAACGGCAATAGAGATTGCTAAAAGTAAGAAAGAAAGAAAGAAAGAAAGAAAGAAAGAAAGAAAGAAAGAAAGAAAGAAAGAAAGAAAGAAAGAAAGAAAGGAAGGAAGGAAGGAAGGAAGGAAGGAAGGAAGGAAGGAAGGAAGGAAGGAAGGAAGGAAGGAAGGAAGGAAGGAAGGAAGGGAGGAAGAAAGGAAAAGAAAAAAAAAGGAAAGAAGGAAGGAAAGGAGGTAGGTAGGGAGGGAGGAAGCAGGACTTGCCCTGGTTGGTTTGGCTCAATAGATAGAGCATCAGCCTATAGACTGAAGGGTCCCAGGTTCGATTCCAATCAAGAGCACATGCCTGAGTTGTGGGCTCAATTCCCAGTTGGGGGCATGCAGGAGGCAGCTGACGAATGATTTCCTCTCATCATTGATGTTTCTATCTCTGTCTCCCTCTTCATGTTGTGGTGACCCCCAACCATAAAATTATTGCTATTTCATAACTGTAATTTTGCTACTATTATGAATCATAATGTAAGTATCTGTTTTCCAATGGTCTTAGGCGACATACATTCTAGAAACCTTCAAACTAACACAATCCATGGACACCTTCATTCTGGACCAGTGAAGCTCAAAACAGAGGGTGCCCTCTAGAACTGTACAAAGATCAATATTTTGATTTTTCTAAAAAAGTCATTTTATTGTACTTCCTCACAGCAACGATAGAGAAGTAATAGGATGGTACAGATGAGTGAAACAGGAACTCATCACTGGGCTATTGCTGTGGCAAAGCCACACAAGCTCTGCCCTTAGCTTTGTGCCTGGAGAGGAGACAGAGACTGAGTGTCGCTGAGGAGAAGGTTTTGAGGATCCCTAGGCCAGTGAAAGAATTGCCTGCAGAAACTGGAGACAAGCCATGCTTTCTACGGGCAAAACACAGGGAAATTATTGCCTCTGACAAATTAGGAAACAAAAAAAAGGTAAGAAATGAGTTCCTGAATCTGACTAAGGAGAGTTCAAGGCAGCAAATTTAAAGTGGTAATTGTCTATTTTTTTTTAGTCTCAGGTAAGATAAAGTATTGCAAGAGAGATGTGCTAATAAGACATATGCTCCATTTCAAGCAGAATTTAGAGAATTATTTTCCACCCAAGATTCGCTTTCTCATTACCATACTTTCCAGCTGTCAAAAGTTTCTCAAAGTAATAAATGGCATAAGGATATTATTAACATTAGGATATTGCCAGTAAAACAGAGACAAGGTCAAAATCAAATCCAGTTGTCCTCTGTTTAGGTGACAGATCATTAAGGAAGTACATTGTAACCTTCTTATACTTAACAGATATGTGTTGTGCTTTATATAAATTTTACCCCATAAATGTAAATATATATATATATATATATATATATATATATATATATATATATATATATATAATATTAAAATTTAAATTAAGAAGGGAAAAAAGAACACCAAAGTATTATAAAAAATGATATTTAAGAGATTTTCATCAAATATTGAATTATTTCTGAACATAAATAGCAATGGCTGCACAAAGCAAAAACTGAAGGAATTTAGGCAATTATATGCAAAACAGTTACATCTGATTCTGATGCACCAGGTTTTTCCAGGTAATTTTATTTTTATGTTTGTTTTTTTCATCTTATAGATTAACTAGAGGCCTAGTGCATGAAAATTTGTGCACTCCCAGGATTTCCTCAGCCCAGCCTGTGCCCTCTCACAGTCCAGAACCCCTTGGGGGATATCTACCTGCGGGTTTAGGCCCACTTTCTGGGGGATTGGGCCTAAGCTGGCAGTCAGACATCCTTATGGAAGCCTGGAGCCTTCAGGGGATGTCCGACTAACAGCCTAGTGCTGCTCTGGGGTGGGAAAGGTAACTGCCACCACTGCTGTGCTCACCAGCCATGAGCTAGCTGGCTTCTGGCTGAAGGGCACTCCCCCTGTGGAAGTGCACTGACCACCAGGGTCAGCTTGTGTTGAGCATCTGCCCCTTGGTGGTCAGTGTGCATCACAGCAACCAGTTGTTCCATGGTTAGGGTCAATTTGCATAGTACTCTTTTATTATATAGGATTTTATTCTTAATGTTCAAGGTAAAAATACTGATGGCTGAGTGTCCCGACCTGCGGGTTAAGTCAACAAGGACCCTAGAGGGGTAGTGGGGATGAAAGGGACAAGAGACACAAGGAATGGAGACAAGACAAAGTTCTGATCAAGTCTCATTTATTCAGCAGTAGATTGGGGTATTTATAGGGAGAAGGAGGAAGTTAGCGAGAATTCCTAGCCCTTAAGGCGAAACACCTGGCTTACGGGAAAGAGATAGGGTTTGGGGTAATTGAAACCTAGCCGAGGTTAGTGCTAACGTGGCTGAAGCTTACTACAAAATGGCTATCAAGCACAACAAGTTTCCCACAGCTGAGAACTAACAGCAATTTGGGAAATGATTAAATGATAAAAAATTAAATCTCCAAAATTTAGAAATGCCCATTCTTAAAATAAGCGATGACCTGCCTTGTTGACCATTTGTCATTTCTTCTTATCTGTTTATGTACATATCTTCCTCCAGTTCCAAACGTCCCTGTGCTAAGTCGATATGCACAATTCTTCAACGATAGGTTCCTGAAGGTTGTGAGCCCTTGGATCACTGGTTGGCAAAGCTGAGCGCACTTTAGAAGCAGCTGCATAAACTTAAATGAAGCAAGGTCTACGGCTCACCTGAATCGCATCCCCAGGAATTCCGACTTAATTGGTGGGGAATGCCTGAGGCTCGTTCACTTAGAAACAAGATTAGCTTCATTGATTGAGAGCTGTAGGAATCATTAGGGCCCCAAATACACTATTCCTGAGAAAGGAATGTTTTCAGCCATGAATTCTAATGTGGACAATGGTACAGTGAAGTAAAAAAAAAAAAAAAAAAAAGTTGATGTTAAAACATGTGGGTTGCTGAAACCGGTTTGGCTCAGTGGATAGAGCATTGGCCTGCGGACAGAAGGGTCCCAGGTTCAATTCAGGTCAAGGGCATGTATCTCCCTTGCGGGTGCATCCCCGGTAGGGGGTGTGCAGGTGGCGGCTGATCCATGTCTCTCTCTCATCGATGTTTCTAACTGTCTATCCCTCTCCCTTCCTCTCTGTAAAAAAAATCAATAAAATATATTAAAAAAAACAAAAACATGTGGGTCACCAACAACAACACTAAACTAAACACTACTATTGTCAATTATATATATATATCATAGTTATCTGTTAATTGTGTTTTATTACTGTTGTGGTAATCTGTTGCTTCCTCTAAATTTACTCTCTTTTCCGTGTCTCCTCTTTTAGCACAGACACACTGTGTGAGGCCAGGTGAAAACAGTCATTTTTTACACTAAGAACACAACTCTATGTTCATGGCTGGGCCTGAGATACAATCCCACTCAAAGAGATGTGCTTGGATTTTGACAGGGAGTACCATTGAATGAAGATGTCACGCCAAAAGATGGGTAGTAATCTTGAAACTATGTGAAATTTCCTGTCTAAAAATAAGTAACCTAGAGCAGCAGTTCTCAACCTTTGGGTCGCGACCCCTTTGGGGTCAAATAACACTTTCACAGGGGTCGCAGATACGATTCATAACAGTTGTAAAATTACAGTTATGAAGTAGCAACAAAATAATTTTATGGTTGGGGGTCACCACAACATGAGGAACTGTATTAAAGGGTTGAGAACCACTGACCTAGAGAAACAGAGACATGTGATGAGAAAAACCACACTTAATGGCTTTATGGAAACCTCCGTAGGTAGCTGGGCTCAAGACATCCCTTTCCGTGTACTTTTCAGTTACAGAAGTTAAAGCCCTCGCTAGAGTATCCCAGTTTGAGTATGGTCTTTTTACCATCTGCCTCCTAAATATTTAAAGCCACGCAACCAGTGCAGCGTGCTTTCACTTTTATTTCCACTCGTTATTTTTATCCGCATTGTCCCTGGTAGATTAATGTTGAAAGAGTCCGGGTCCGGTTTAATTGCACAGGTTTTCCTTCTGAGATCTGGTCAGCGGATAATAACTCTTAGGAGGTCATTTATCTCTTTCCACTCGCTGTTTACTTACAGATAGGGTACCCCAGGAGAACGCATAAAAATAATGATCACTCTTCATTAAGTGGTTGGGAAAGAAATTGGGCCATCTGTGATGTTCCCCCTGGTAAATAGTAAGTGGATGTCAAGCAAATAACATGAGAAGCCCCAGCAGGGTTTTTAATGTTCTGATAATAACGGAAGCTGTGAGTGACCTATACTGTAATGGCCATAAATGATCGTGGACATGAATGAGTCATTAAGATTTTACACTTTAAAATTTCACTCCAAATAAAGGACATTCTTGGGATGGGAATGAGGTCGAGGGAGAATATACTTACATTGGAAACCATAAAAGTTGTTGCCTCGACAACAGATATTATATCAAAATGTGTTTAAAATATAATTATGCTGCCTCAGTTCTTAACCTTCCCAGATTCGCAATTCGAAAATAACGAAAAGATGGTTTTAAAACGATGAAATAGCTGTTCTCTGGCTCTAGTTATAGGACTTTAAATCGATAACGCTTATGGAATATTAGATAGGTCACCAGTAAAATCAAATACGTGACGTGTTCTCACACTTAATGCGTCTCCATGCTGTCACACAGCCAGAGCAGCATCAAACCAGCCCAGTGACAGGCTTTTATTCCACGGAGAAATTAAATGATCACACTCACATTTTCCATAGCGGTTTTCCTGCAGATGTGCTCAGTAGCCAACCGCGCACATTATTTCCATGGCCAGCAGTGAGCTCATTTTGGAAGCGATTCAACTGCGTGCCAAGGACAATAACCGTCTTTGTTCCCTCTGTTCATTGAGTCTTCTTTTGTGGGGGCCTCCATGATCAGTTCCGTACACCCCAGGCTGACACGTACGAAGCTGTTAAACCCTACAGTCCTAGTCTCTTCTCTATCCACTGTTCATAGGAAATATCTGTTCTTATTGTCTACATCACAGACCATCTCACCAACTTGCATGTCATGGTTCTTCTGGCCAAAATGTTCTTCCTTTCTTGTCCTTTCCATGAGTTATGATCTGGTTCATATTTTTGAGCTCCTGTATATACAGTGGTACCTCGAGATACGGGTGCCCTAACATACGAGATTTTTTAGATAAGAGCGATTTTTGCTTTGAAATACGAGCAACATTTGAGATACAAGTAATCGCTCGGATTGGCCGGCTGCACATGACCCACCAGTTTACTGAGACTCGAGCGTCTCATAGTTTCCCACGCCTCAAGGTTACGGAACGAATTAAACTCATTTCTCGAGGTATCACTGTATCCTATCCTGACTCAGTTACTCCCTCCTTTCTAATTCCACAGTAACCTATCCATGTTTTTATTTTATTTATTTGGTTTTGATTCCCCAATTAACTGAGCTGGGCAAGAAAAGGAGTTTCGTTCATTTTGAATGGCATCGTTTTCTTTGTGGTCTGTTTGATTGTTTTGTTTTTCACAAGAAATCATTCTCTAAAGATTCAATGAATTAAAGTGACTCCTAGATTATTTTAGGGGACAAATTCCTTTCTGAGGCTGAAGGTTGACTATAAAACCTATGAAATTATTCAAAATATTACGTATGCTTGCTCATGTGCACAAAGAAACCTTCACTTGATGGTAGAAAAATCTCAAGTGTGAACCATACACAACAGAGGATTTGCAGGGGGTGGGGTGTGGGGTGGGGGAGGGTGCTGAATATCAAGGAACAGTAAGAAACTTCTTTGTTATGTTTTCCTTGGGATTTTTTTTTTGTCCTTTTTAAATATCACAGTAACACATCACAACATTAAACTTACCATTTTTAAAAAATATATATTTTATTGATTTTTTACAGAGAGGAAGGGAGATAGAAAGTCAGAAACATCGATGAGAGAGACATCAATCAGCCGCCTCCTGCACGCCCCACACTGGAGATGTGCCCGAAAGCAAGGTACATGCCCCCAACCAGAATTGAACCTGGGACCTTTCAGTCCGCAAGCCGACGCTCTATCCACTGAGCCAAACCAGTCTCGGCTAAACTTACCATTTTAAGTGTATGGTTCTGTAGCATTAAATATACTCACATTGTTGTGCTCTTAAGTTTTAATTAGATACCATACCCACAAACATCAAATTAGACCATAACGCTTTATTTCATTCCATAAGTAAAGACCAATGAGAACAATGTAAGAAAGGCAGAAGAAAGTTATAGCATATGACTTGATCTAAAGAGCAGTCAATTGATATCTGGTATTTAATGGAAAAAATAAAACATAACTACTTCTGAGCTTTTGCCTTTAAGGTGAATTACAGTTACTGTATATATTTTACATCATTTGTTTTTCTCTTAATCTATTTTTGATAGGATGGTTTCATATATATATATATATATAGAGAGAGAGAGAGAGAGAGAGAGAGAGAGAGAGAGCGAGAGAGAGAGAGAGAGAATATGCAAATTAGGGGCTGGGATGCCATAACAGGTCACAACCGGACAGGAGGAACTTGCACACACAGTGAGGCCCAGAGCTGAGACGGAGACAGAGAAACGGGGGCCGGCCTGAGCCAGCATGCTG